>JAODAL010014117.1:0-88582 GCA_025379985.1 Phyllomedusa bahiana
AATCTTGACATTTTGTACTTGGCACCTATTTAAACATTAGAACAGCAGCCTGTTCTTCCTATTTGCTTATGTGAACTTTGTCATCTCATCTGGATTTCATTACAGCAGCATCAGGAATAGAATCCATGCAATAGTGACTTTTAAATAGCATCTAGTCATAAATGAATAGGAATGAGCACTTCTAATCCCTGACATGAATAATGACCACATACTATTGCTATGATTACCATTACAGGCAGTCCTCAGGTTATGAACGAGATAGGGATGGTAGGTTTGTTGAATTTGTATGTAAGTCAGAATAGGTATATTTATTGAATGTAACTCCAGCACAAAACATTTTTTTTTTTGGATAGTGCAGAGAAGAGTTTTTACATTTGTTTTGCTGTCTGTGTTAAGAAGATCTCACCTAATTTTCACCTCATGTGCTGATGTGGCATGCTGAAACTTGTCGATCCACAGCTACTGTCTGCTGTGGAACATAAAACTACAAGTGCCAACATTCCCCATAAGTCTCTGTTTGTAACTAGGGGACAGTTGTATGTCGGAACAGTGTAAGTTGGGGACTGCTTGTATTTTAGCCAACAATTTGGCTGCCAGCATTTTGGGCCACATGAATGAAAATTGTCTAATTCTAAAACTCCCTTTGTTGCCCATAGCAACCAGTCAGAGCGCCCCTCTATTTTTTAAGAGTTCTATATGAAATGAAAGGAGTGCTCTGATTGGTTGCTATGAGCAACAAAGTGAGTTTTAGACCTAGACAGATTTCATACATGTTGCCCTTTGTGTCAGTAATAGGTGAGTTTTATTGTTTCCCTTCTACTTGTAGAAGAAAACAGATCTTATTGTCAGCTCCTTTGTTTTATACAAAAATAACTGCATCTTGTGCAGGTTTCAGTAGATTTGCATAATAAGGACATGGTGTTTGTGCCATTGTATTGTTTGTTAATTTTGCACAGACAATTGAAATGTGTACTTGTTCTGCTTTCGGTAATTGCTCAGTGATGTAGATCTGTGCAGCAGCCTAATCTTTTGGGACCTGATTTGTTACAAAGTATTGTAAGAGCTGAGCATTATTTTCCAGTTCAAATGGGACAGAGTCACCTGGGAGCTGTAGAAACCGTTTTGTGATGTATGTTTATATATATATACAGTGGTGGCCAAAAGTATTAGCACCCCTGCAATTCTGTCAGATAATACTCAGTTCCTTCCTGAAAATGATTGCAATCACAAATTCTTTGGTATTATTGTCTTCATTTAATTTGTCTCCAATGAAAAACCACAAAAAGAATTGTCATAAAGCCAGATTGGATATAATTCCACACCAAACATAAAAAGGAGGTGGACAAAAGTATTGGCACCGTTTGAAACATCATTGTGATGCTTCCTATTTGGTAATTAACAGCACCTGTTAAATTATGTGGCACTAACAGGTGTTGGCAAAACTAAATCACACTTGCAGCCAGTTGACATGGATTAAAGTTGACTCAACCTCTATCCTGTGTCCTTGTGTGACCACATTGAGCATGGAGAAAGAAAGAAATGACCAAAGAACTGTCTGAGGACTTTAGAATCCAAATTGTGAGGAAGCATGAGCAATCTCAAGGCTACAAGTCCATCTCCAGAGACCTGAATGTTCCTGATCTTTTCCGTGCGCACTGTGGCTATCCTCCCTAGTGTAAAGCCCCTGCACTGGGGGCTAACCTCCCTAGATGGGAAAGCCCATGGCACTGTGGCTAACCTCCCTAGATGTAAAGCCCATGGCACTGTGGCTAACCTCCTAGATGTGGACGTGAAAAGAAACATTGACGAGAGATTTCAACGCAAGATTGTGCGGATGGTGGATAAAGAACCTCGACTAACGTCCCAAAAAAGTTCAAGCTGCCCTGCAGTCTGGGGTACGCCGTGTCAGCCCGTACTATCCGTCGGCGTCTGAATGAAAAGGGA
This sequence comes from Phyllomedusa bahiana, assembly GCA_025379985.1. Taxonomy (NCBI): domain Eukaryota; kingdom Metazoa; phylum Chordata; class Amphibia; order Anura; family Hylidae; genus Phyllomedusa; species Phyllomedusa bahiana. The sequence goes on from JAODAL010014117.1 coordinate 1,945, forward strand.
CTGTATGGTAAGGATAAACCCCGGAAGACCCACTTCTTACCCCGAAACATAAAAAAGCCAGATGGAGTTTGCCCAAACTTACCTGAGAAAGCCTAAAACGTTTTGGAAGAATGTTCTCTGGTCAGATGAGACAAAAGTAGAGCTTTTTGGGAAAAGGCATCAACATAGAGTTTTCAAGAAAAAAAAAGAGGCATTTAAAGAAAAGAACACGGTCCCTACAGTCAAACATGGTGGAGGTTCTGCTGCCTCTGGCACTGGACTGCTTGACCGTGTGCATGGCATTATGAAGTCTGAAGACTACCAACCAATTTAGCAGCAGAATGTCGGGCCCAGTGTGAGAACGCTGGGTCTCCCTCAGAGGTCATGGGTCTTCCAGCAGGACAAGGACCCAAAACACACTTCAAAAAGCACTAGAAAATGGTTTGAGAGGAAGCACGAGAGCCTTCTAAAGTGGCAGCAATGAGTCCAGCCCTGAATCCCCTCGAACACCTGTGGAGAGTTCTCAAAATGGTAGTTTGGAGAACGCCCCCTTCAAATCTCAGGGACCTGGAGCAATGGCCAAAGAAGAATGGTCTAAAAAGCCCAGAAGAGCATTGTACGAAACTCATTGATGGTTACCGGAAGCGGTTGTTCGCAGTTATTTTGGCTAAAGGTTGTGCGACCAAGTATTAGGCTGAGGGTGCCAATACTTTTGTCCGGCCCATTTTGGAGTTTTGTGTGAAATGATCAATGATTTGATTTTTGTCTCATTCTGTTTTGTGTTTTTTCATTGCAAGCAAAATAAATTATTATATTAATACCAAAGAATTTGTGATTGCAATCATTTTCAGGAAGAAACTGAGTATTATCTGACAGAATTGCAGGGGTGCCAATACTTTTGGCCACCACTGTAATCATATTTTACTGAGAATCTGATATATACTCTGGTCAATGGTTAAAGCATAAGGCCATTTCTCCACAGCACTGGTTTTTGGACTGATTTTCAGCAGATTCAGAATTTTGAAAATCCGACTGTAACCAGAGCCTCACAGACAGCAATAAAAAGTTTGTGCTGTAGTGTGCACAGAACAGATTTTTTTCCGGTCAGTTTCAAAATCCGCTGGATTTACAAACCTGTTGGATCTTCTGCAGGATTGTAAATCCAAAAACCAGCCCTGCAATGTTAAAATGCCAATGGATTTTAGACAGCATTTTAACCATGTCCTGTGTAAAACATAACCTAACTATCATTATAAAAAAAACATGTAACCTCTCTTTTGGCAGTGGTAGATGTGTATTAATGCAGATTTTCTTGGCTTACATTTTTTTGTGAGCCTGGATCATTTCTATTCTATTCTAAATAGTGTGCAGTGGAAAAAGAATAGAAATGATCCATGCCACAAAAAAATTCTATTCTTTTCGCGTTGCAGTATATATGTGTGTGTGTGTGTGGTGTGTGTGTATATATATATATATATATATATATATATATATATTATAATATATATATTATAATATATATATATATATATATATATATATATATACACATATAAGCTAGTGGTCATAATAATGTGACTCAGCAGTGTGTGTATATATGTGTGTGTATATATATATACACACACACACACACACACACACACATACTGCTGAGTCACATTATTATGACCATTACCTAATATCCAGAGTAACCAACGTCTGCAGCACAGACAACAGCTGGACAGGCTCGGATTCATTCAATAAGATCCTGGTAGGTGGTCACATGTATCTGGAGCCATGCTGACTGTGTCTCCCAGCTGCTGGAGAATCCACCAAGCCAACACAGTGATTGAGGTGGTCCCATAGATGCTAAATTGGGGTCAAGTCTAGGGAATTAGGGGGTCAGAGTAGTATTGAAAGTCTTGGTCATGCTCTTCCAACCAATGTCAGACATTTCTAGCTATGTGACATGCCACATTGTCTTCCTGGCAGATCCTATTGGCCCCAGGGAAGACAATCGGCATATAGGTGTGTATGTGATCTGCAAGGATGGATTCATATCCAGATCCATTGAGAGTGCTTTTCACATGGATCAGTAGGCTCATAAAATGGCAGGAAAGCATTCCCCAGACGATACTGCTGCCACTGCCAGCTTAATCTTCCAGCAAGGGTGCAGGGTTTTTTCTTTGATGTTTCTTGCTTGACATGACAATGTCCATCCGTTTGACAAAGCAGAGAACAGAACTCATCAGAGAAGGCAACCCTCTGCCAATCAGCAGAGGTCCAACTTCAATACTGCCATGAAAATTGAAGTCTTTTCTGGCCATGCAACTTGGTTAGCAGAGGTGCAGTGGCCATCCAGCTGCTTTGTAGCCCCATGCACAGGAGGATTTGCTGAACAGTTGTTTTCGACACATGTCTGGTTCATTTTGGTGGTGAACTGCTCTACTGTAGCATTCCAGGCTGTCTTTGCACAACTTGGTATCCAACATTCACCTCTTATATCAATGTGATGCTCTGCAGTTTCCATGTCGTTTATTCACAAGGTGCAATTTGTCCATTCACAGCAGTACTATGCAATATTGCCACACCTGGACCAAAAGCCAATAATCATTCCTTTTTGCAACTCTGATGAATCTCCCCTTTTATACATGATAGCAACAATAAGCGTGTGCATACAGCCTGTCACATACCTTTTGTTCCCAACAACTTCACAACAAGTGACTTCCTTCATGAGCGAGTCACTGATAATGTCCAGAGAAGGAAGTGGTCCTAATAATGTGGCTCACCAAAAATATACAATAAATAAGCCTTATTTAAATAAAACCCAAAATTTCTTATAGGACTTTTAAGAATTGCCCAAATTTATATACAAATGTATTGATAATATTCGATGATAGCCTCTTTTGATTTCATGACATTTAAAGGGACGCTTCCACCCAAGTTTCTGACCTCCCACCTGTGAGCTCTCAGTGAGAGTATTTCTTAACAGTTCTTCTTTCAGACCAGCTATAGTCTGAGAGGTGTTAATGTTACCAGCTAGACCTGATAAGTGTGAGAAAATCTTCCCCCTGCAGAAAAAGAGTAGCTCATTATCCTTTCATGTATCGGATCATTGCCCTGTGGCCTAATCTTATCTATCTCTGACCAGAAACCAATAGAGCCATAATTATGGCATTACCTACTATTTATAATGACACTACATCGAGATGAGCAGCACCAACAATAAAGCGAGGTTAGTTTGCTTGGCCACTCAGGAGTTTTATCTGTTCACTATGACAGCTAGAAAAGGACCAGATTTTATATGTAATTTTCAATTGCATAGGACTGCCGAAATAGAAAAAATTCCAAAAACAATAGTTTTCCAGTCATGGGAGTGTTCCTTAAAGAGGAAGACAAACACATGGCTTTAACTTTAGAACATGACATGTGTATGGTGTAAAATTTACTCGAAATAGCCATTTGTCCACACTTAATGCCACACCAGTCGTTAGGATCTGAAATCACTATGCCTAAATAACTCCTAAATAACTATCCTTTTTTTTTGAGATGGTAGCCTATGATGCCTTAGAGGAATGTTCTTGTTCTGTACACCCTTATTTTCAGTTTTGCTAGAACACTAATTAATATAAAAAATGGTGTGTTTTTTTTGTTTCTTAACTAGAGTCCTAACAGACCATATAATGATAGTGGAAACCTTGTATGTAATACAGTCTTCAGTTGTGCACCAGGACATGGTGGCTGCTTTTGTGCAGATACACTGCAATCTTGTTGCCTCAAGGATTGAAAAACAGGAAATTGCTGGAACCAGTCATCTCGCTTGCATACATTATTTTCCGAGTAAATTAAACTGTTTAATTCCCTTAGTGTGAGATTCTCAAAAATGACAGGTTCATCCGCAGCAAGAATTTTATCTAGCATGATCACACTTAGAGAGGACGTGGATGAAATAAAAGAGAAACTGGTTGTTTTGGGAAGGAATATTCTGTTATACAGGATAGTGCAGATATCTATAGGCAGATCCAGGATTATACTGTGGTGTTGAATAATATGCATCATGTACATTTTGATTAGCGATGACGTACCTTGTCACTACCTTAAATATGTTAGACACATCATCAAAAGAAGTAGATGCTGTAAAATATATAAAAGTCAGGAACAGATAAACACTTTTGATGCACACTTTTATTATACAAAGACCTATTTAACCAATAAAATTATATAGTCGTTATATATCAAGTCCAAAAAGGCTTTCGAAGCATATTACTGCACTGCGGACCATACACATATACTAATCATATGCAGTCACAAGGCAGAATACACAACAATTAAATCCAGTGACTCACAGGTGACGTCTTCTCTGATTGGAATTGTTCTCGTTCCTTTTCATCTTCATCCGGCAAAGACTGCCATGACTTTTTCTGACAACTGCTGAGATTGCTGCCTAGACATCTTTGGCCTCTCACTTCTGCAGCCTGTCTATATCCTGTATACCAACAACAATAATATCAGACCGCAGACCACAAAATTAATTACATTCTTAGACCAAGACCAGACCATAAATAAATTAGGGTCCTAAACTAGAATCCACAAATAATCAGACTCCAGAACAAACCCAAAAATGAATCACACTACAGAGAAAACCTCTAAATTAAATGGGTTGTACAGTGCCTCTCTCTTCTGCCCAATATGATTTTGGGCAAAAAAAAAAAAAGCTTCTGCGCACTGGGTAGAATGATCAACTTGGGCATGGAGTTCATTAGAGCTTCACAGGCTGCAGCCACTGGGATCCTCTTCCACTCTTCCATGATTACATCACAGAGCTGGTGGATATTAGAGACCTTGCGCTTCTCCACCTTCCGTTTGAGGATGCCCCACAGATGCTCAATAGGGTAAAGGTCTGGAGACATGCTTGTCACCTTTACCCTCATTTTCTTTAGCAAAGCAGCGGTCGTCTTGGCAGTGTGTTTGGGGTTGTTATGTTGGAATACTGCCCTGCGGCCTAGTTTCACAGTACATGTTGGCAACCATGGTTCCCTCAATGAACTGTAGTTCCTCACAGCTGGCAGCACTAATGCAGCCCCAAACCATGACACTCCCACCACCATACTTCACAGTAAGCAAGGCACACTTGTCTTTGTACTCCTCACCTAGTTGCCACCACACAAGCTTGACACCATCTGAACCAGATACATTTATCTTGTTCAATAATCCATGTCCTTATTCTTCTTGTCTTAAGCAAACTGTTTGCGGGCTTTCTTGTGCTGAGGCTTCTTTCTGGGACTACAGCTTTGCAGACCAACTTGATGCAGTGTGCAGCGTATGGTCTGAGCACTTACAGGCAGACCCTCCACCCTCTTCAACTCTGCATCAATGCTGGCAGCATTCATACATCTAGTTTGAAAAGACAATCTCTGGGTTTAATGCTGAGCACGTGCATTCAGTGCTCTTAGCAGAACCTGTTTTGTTAAACCGCTGTATCTTCTTGGCCATCGTGCTGCAGCTTAGTTGCGGGGGGTTTGGCGGTCTTCTCATAGCCTAGGCCACAGGTGTCAAACTGCGGCCCTCCAGCTGTTGGGAAACTACAACTCCCATCATTCCCACTGTTATAGATTATGTAAATGCATCATGGGAGTTGTAGTTTCCCAACAGCTGGAGGGCCGCAGTTTGACACCCCTGGCCTAGGCCATCTTTATGTAGAGCAGCAATTCTTTTTTTTTTCCAGATCCTCACAGTTCTTTGCCATAGGGCTTCTTCTTACAGCCTAGGCCATCCTTATGTAGAGCAAAAAATAGTTTTTTTCAGATCCTCCGCCAGTTCTTTGCCATGAGGTGCCATGTTGAACTTCCAGTGTCCAGTATGAGAGAGTATGAAAGCGATAAATTTAACACACTTGCTACCCATTCTCACTCAAGACCGTGTAACACTAACAAGTCACATGACATCATCGAGGGAAAATGGCAAATTGAGCACAATGTCTCCATTTTCACTTAATTGCCAGCAATTTAGACATTGATGTCAGTGTGTTGAGTTATTTTGAGGGTCCCCAAAAAAATTATACTGAAATACAACCCGCACTGATCTTTACATTGTATCTGTTCATTCTTCAGTGTTGTCCCATGAAAAGATATAAAAAATTTAAAAAAATTGATGGGTTGTTTCACTTTTGTAGATACTGAAAGGTATCCAATCTTTTAACGGATATTTTCCAAATCAGGCAATGACAGTGAAGAAAAAGAAAAACTATTTTTTTCGGGGTATTTTCTGTTGGGTCTACTCTTTGACATTTAAAAATCGACCTCAAGAAAACCTTTTAATGAAATAGACATCATACCAAATTACTAAATAATATCAGACCTCTAAAAAAAATCTGAACATAGAACAGAAACCTAAATTCAGACCACAGAACAGAGTAAAAAATATTCAGACCCCCCAAATAATAAATTAATTTATACCCCAGACCTCTAAATAATTCCCAATCACTAAATAAAGTCATACTTCAGAACCAAAACCTAAATTCAGACCTCAGGACCGAGTTAAAAAAATAAATAAAAGACCCCTAAACCAGACTTCTTCATATATTTACCTTCCTCACTGCCCAGTTCCTCTTCATCAATAATGCACACTAGATACTAATTGTGCCACCACAATCTACTTTTTAATACTGTATTGTAAAACCCCCGGGACAGCTAGGCTGAGTAGTTTGGAAAATTTTTAGTAAAGCTTTTTTTTAGGAAATTTCAGTTTTTTTTTTTATAATTCATAGATAAAAAAATTTGAAAAAAAAAATTTTTTTTTACGTACATTTAATGGAAAGACTAAGCTCTGGGCACATTGTGATTATCACGAAGGGGTTGCATTTTTTTTCCATATCTTGTAGACTAGACAATGGCTTAAAGGGGTTATCTCATCTTACTATTTCATAGAGCAAAGCAACATTCTTTCATTCATGCATCCTGTCACTTCCTGGTCAAGCTGTCTGTAATTAGCATTGAGTTTGTGTATTCAGATTTCCCAAATTTAGTCTAATTAAATAAAAAATCTCCTTAACCATTAGAGAAGCTTCAAGTAAAAGTAAAAGTACTAATTGTGTTGGAGATCAAATAACAAACAACGTCGGGCTGCCAGCAGTTCTGGCCACTCCCGTGTGTGAACCACCCCCTTCTATAGAAAATAAAAAGCAGGGAAGAACAAGCAAACAGGTTGGTAAAGAAAAACCTGAAAACCCCCTCAGAAGGTGATAAATATTTGTAGCTCCTAAACAAAAAAAAAAAAAACAAAGCGATATATTTGGAAAAATGTCTTCATTTAGTTTCCCACATTTAAATTAATCTTTTTTTGGAGAAAAACCCTTAAAATGCCCACAATTTTGGGGCTTTCGATGAGTCGTCAAAAAAACCTAAAATCGAGAGAACAGAAAAGTCATTTGTGATGCACCATAATCATTTAAAGTAAGAAGGGTTAATTAATATAAATGCATTTCTAATATTTTTCTGAGTAACTTGGAAAAATGCAGAATACTGAAAAAACCTATTAGAGCACCATTGTTCACAGCAGAGCTCAAATAGGGAGACACCAGCTAAAGAATATAATGTTAGCAGCATGAGTGGAATGTAGAATGAAGCGATTTGGGTCCAAAAGATAGACTGTCAGTCCAAAGAGACCGTACAATTATAGGCTTTGAATATTCTGTACTGTCCACATCAATAGCAGTCACTTAGTTGACATGTACAACAATAAGATACGAGTTGCTATTCACCAGGGAAAAAAGCAAGAAAAGTCCGTAATTGGTTGCACATGTACAAATTAAATAAAGGGACCACTCCTTTTAAAATTTCACCGCTTAAAGAATCTTAAAGGGGCTTTGCCATCTCGTAAAATCTTATCTATTTAGTATTACGGGTTTAAGGCCCCTTAGAGAACAGGAGTGGCCACAATTGCGCGTGTTTCCCCCGTATTCTATGGGGGGTCCTAAAAACAAAGTGAATGAAAATCCTTAAAAAAGAATGGGAGGGAGGGGCAGAATTAAAACCAAACCCCTTTTTTTCTAAAGCCAGCTTCTGGCAAACTAGTAAACTTTATTTTTCCAGAACTTCTTTTTTACCCCACTAAAGATTGTTGCACTGGGGTTTTTTTTGATCATTTTGGGTATGCTTTTTTTTATCTAATAAAATAGTTTGCCTTTCAGTGTAAAAGGCAATGTATGGGGATGTTCCCGGCATGGCCAATGGCAAAAAGAAACCCCTAAAGGTTTATGCCCCCGCGAGGGACAAAGCTGGCGACATGCTGTTTTCCCGCGGGGTGCCCTTATTCTGTAAGACTGGAGTTTTAGAGCATTTAATGCCAAATCTTATTTGGGCAGGTGTTAGCCCCACCCCAAAGGCAGCCCCCCCACCCGGGGTTATTCACAGTTTCTCCATTTAAAAGTACTAGGTTTATCAGTTGAGGGGGTGGGACTAGCCTAAGGGGGGGGGTTTTTTAAAAAAATTTCTCTTTGAAAACCTTTTTGGCGAAAACGCAGATTTTAGCATTAAAAAATCGAGAACTACATCATTTTACAGAATAAGGGGACGTGCTGGGAAAAAAGCAGGGCTGTCACTAGCTTGTCTGCCCCCCACAAGGGGGGGTTTAACCCTTTTGATGGTTCTCTTTAAACAGGCAGTATTTTGGGGGGCCTTTGTCAGGGCACCAGTTACCATGGCCACCCACGGCAGCCCATGTTCAGTCAGTGCCAGTGGGTGACAGAGGAAGCCGCCTGATGAACAACATAATGAAAACCTGATGGGGTCCATTAAAAACTGTTGGTGTCAGTCACGTGATTGATCCAACAACACAAACATTTTCATTGTTCTTCTCCTTTGGCAACAAACAATTGAAATTGAACAATGCAAAGGGGAAAAGAGCCTTATTAGCCAAAAAGTCTATGAAGAAGGGAGGGAGAGAAAGATGGAAAATACAGTAAAAGAGAGAGATTCAGACACAGGTGCTGCACGCGCTTGTGAAGTACATTACTGTCTCATCCCAGTCCTGGATACAGGGCAGCACTTCGGGTTATCATCCTTCATGTGGCTACTGTTCTGAACACTCCGCAAAAGGTGGGGTCCTATCTCTCTCACTGCACCTCCTTCTTCCTCCCCTCTCCTGTACCTTTAAAGGGGTTTTGCCACAATCTCATTTTAAAACCCCCAGTATCCGCTCTTCCTCTGTGGTGAGAAAGGGGGCGTGTGTAATTTTTTTGAATTGTATATCAGTGACCGCAGGATGACATCACCAGGGGCCCTTTTCCCCTCTCCTATGAAAGAAAGGTTGTTTATTTATGAATTTAAGAGTAAAATGTAGCTCAGAGGGAACATTTTTGCTTTACGCACAAGGGTCCCTTTGGGTTTTTTAAAACCCGCAGGAACTTAACCCGTGGGTTTTTTTTTCCCCTTTTTTCAATCACAGACCTCAAAGGGTTTTTTTTTTTATTTGCCGTTTGATTATTTCTAACATCTAAAGACAGGAGAGGTGACACACGGGGGTTTTAACACTCAGTAGCTGCCCAGAAAGAAAGGGGATGTCTGACATGTGCGACCAGGATGAGAGCCACAGCCCCGGGCGTATCCCCTGGAGATGAGCTGAAAAAAAAAGGACATAAAGGAGCCTAAAAAAAAACGGGCAGAATTTTTTTAAAAATGATAAAGGTGAAAATGTTTTTTATTTTATTTTCAAACTTCCCACGTCAATTTTACTTCCTGCCAAATCCTCTTTAATTCTATGGACAGAGTTTAACATGAACCAGCAGTAAAATAATAATTTGACTTGTCTCTCCTGATGGATTTTAATAGTAAATTAAGAGTGAATTGTTTGTGCAGGCGGTGAAGGTTGGGGACATGGGGAAAACGAAGTAACTTATAAGTGAAGAAAAAGGCATTGTTCTCTAAAATATACATGTAGATTCTCTCAAATGAGGTCCTGAGTATTCTGTTTTAATTATGTTGGCAAAAACATGCTATATACCTTTATGTATGTGTAATTGATTGCATAACATGCAATACTGGAAGTGGTCACCATTTTCTGTCATGCACATTTCAACGCGGCGCTCAATGTTACTGAACGTTTTGACAAACATATCGGGGAGAACAGAAGGAATACTATGATGGATGTTTTTCTTCACAAACACCTGGAACCAATGAAAGTATCAGACCTTTTTTCCATACCATTCACTTTGAGCTCCTGAATGACGGTGACACAATTCAATGCAATTCTGCCCTTTTTGCAAGCACTTTGTTGAACAAGATCTCTCAGTCTCAGTCTAGGCATCTCAGAGGTTTCAAAGGTAACTGCTCCAGATAATAGGGCACATCATCGATTGTGTCCTGCATGGTGGATGGCCTCCACCATGAGAAGGATCAATGGTTCTGTTGTTTATTCTGACTAACATTCTTTGAGGATATGACATGAACACCATATTTCTTTCTAAATTCGCTCTAACATCTTTTAAAGAATTTGTGACCCAGTAGGTTTCATCATGAAGTTCCACTGCTCAATACTGTACACCTCCATTCTGATAAGAAGTTGAATGAATGAGTGAATGTACCCAGAAGTAACAAAGGCTGTCCAGCACCTACCTTGTTAAAGAGAACCTGTCACATAGTTTATGCCCTCTTGCTGAGGACAGCACAAACAAGTGTCAGACCTGCTGTTTCCAGCACTGTACCCCTTATTCTGTAAGATGCTGGAGTTTTAGAGTATTTAGTGCTCAAACCTGCAGTTTTCAGCGAGAAAAGAGTCAGTTTTTATGTCCCGCCCACTTGAAGCTAGCCCCGCCCACCTCAACTGATAAACCTATTAGTTTGAATAGGCAGAAACATGTGCATAACTGCGAGGTGGGCGGGGATAGTCTTTGCTGGGCGGGGCTAACACCAGCTCATGAATAAGATTTGAGCATTAAATGCTCTAAAACTGCAGCATCTTACAGAATAAGCGACACAGCGCTGGGAACAGCAGGTCTGACACTGGCTTATGCTGTCCTCAGCAAGGGGGCATAACCTATGTGACAGGTTCCCTTTAACTCTAATGCGAGAGCAACCTAGCATGTTCGAAGCTCCATGTACTGAGGAGCACATTGCAAATTGTTTCGTTCAGATTGCTTCATCCTAGTGAAAGTTACTACTGCATATTTGGAGCCTTTTTTGGGTGAATCTTACTGTATTTCACTTGTATTTCTTCACTTTAAATTGGGCACTACACTTTCAACAAACTTTGCCTATATCAATTTAAATAGGCAAAAGGTTTTGTTTTAAAGGGTAGTGCCCCCTTTTTAAAATTTGCAGCTTATTGTGTGCCCTTTTGAATTTGGGTTTATAATCTTTGGGGCCTACAAGGGGTTGCACTTATGACCCCCAGGGTTCCTTTTGTTTTTTTGCTGTCCCGTGGTGCCCCCGAGGAGAAGCTGTCAGTAAAGCTTGGTTTAAGGGATGCCTTTGACAGCTTTGACATTGGCTGATGGTTCCAGGGTTTTACAGTTTGACTTAAAAGGTCACTGCCCAGGGGTTTTACCCCAATGCCCTTTTTTTTCCCCAGAAATTTCTTTTGGGTTTTAAAGTCAAAGCAGTGTTGAAAATACTTTAATGTCAGTCAAATGGTTTTGGCTTTCTGCAAATCCCGTTTTGTCATTTTTGTTCCTATGGGGCTCCTTTAAGGGTTGGGTTTTGCATTAAGCCTTTTCAAACCCAAAATGTTATCAAAATGCTGTATGAGAAAGTTTAAAGTTACTACCTTTTTGGCATTTTCTCACCTTTTTTCCCTTTTCCCTTGGGGGTTTTCTTTTTTTTTTAAAACTCATGCTCATTTTTGACGTTTTTCTGGATGGGTTTTTTTATTTTTTTCTCTATGGAACAAGTAAAATATATGAAAAAAAAAGTGTGAAAAATTGTGCCAGTGACAAAAGCACCATAAATGCAGGTGTGCAAAAGGGGTGGTGCTTTTAAAGTGGTGATGTATTTGGGAAATTGAAATGTTTCCTGAAATTTAAATTTAACCAAAAAACACGCAGGTTTGGGGGCTCCGCAGGCTTCCCCCCCCCAAAACAGGGCTTAAAGGGGGGTTTTTTTTCGCTAAAAAGATTTTTTTCAAAATGGGTTTGGGGAAAACTAAATTTTAAAAATGTTTTCCAAATTATTGCGGGTTTTTCTTTTTTTTTGTTTAAAGGGCTACAATTTTATTTTAAACACCTTCTGGGTTCCCCCAAATTTAAACCCACCTGTTGTTTTTCCCCCCTCTGCTGTTTGTTTTTTCTGACAAATTTGGGAGGGGAGTCATCCCACAAAGGGCACGCAAAAGAGAGACGGAAAAAAACTTTTTTTATTTTGATCTTTCAGCCCCGAAGCCGTTAAAATTCTGCTGCTTTCTTTAACTCAGGGAAACTTTTTCCCCGGTCCTGACAGCATGAGATTTTTTCGGGTTTTGCAGAAGTCCCGAATAAAACGGGCCAAAATCTAATTACAGACAGTTTTTTACCAGGGAAAGTGACAGAGCAAAAACAAACATTATTTCATTCCCTGTTTCCAAAGAAAAATTTAAGATGAGACAAACCCCCTTTTAAAAGCCCTCCAATTACAAAATTTCAAAAAAATTTCAATACACAAAAACTTTCCCCAAAGGAGGGGGTTTAAATTCTTTTACTATTTCCCCTGTTTTCATCTGCCCCAAAAATCACCCCTTAACCAAGCAGGGAGTTTTATTTGCCCTTCTGCACTTTAAACCCCCCGAAACTTCCCGGTCCAACAATATTTTAAAACAGGTCCATCTCTGGATCCCAAAGGGCCCCTCCATTTTCCCTTTTTACATGACCGGCAACTGGTGTTAGACTATGCTTTTCCTTCTTATTGACAATTTTCCCCTTCCCTTTTTTGTTGTTTTTATTTTCCTCTTTCTTTTAGCTTACTGGGAAGTCTAGGGTTCAGGACGTTTTGTGTGGGCCATTCTGTTTGTGCACTTTTTGTGGGGCTTGCTTCCATTTTCTTTCGGTTTGGGAGGTTTTGAGCACAAGGGCTTGGGCTTTTAAAAAAAATGAAGGGAAAATTTTAAAAAAAAAATTTGTTAAAATGGAAAAATAAGCCTTTACATACCGGGAAAAGTGTCCTAGTACCGTATCCCGTTTTGACAATGCTCCAGCACTGTATTTTTGAAGTTTTTTTTTCCATTGTGGTCCCTTAAAAGGGTCCATTACAATTTTCCCTCCCTACTTGAAAAGAAAAAAAAAAAGCTGGGTGAATGCCCGGGACATTTTTCCTGTCAAAACAAAAGACAAAAGGGTAAACTCACAAAAAGTTTATTATTTAGTCAGTACGGAGTGCCCCATTGGGAACTTTTAAAAGGGCGGGGTTTAAAAAGGGTCCATTTTTAAAATGCAGAAAGTGAACAGAGCCTTAGAAGTGCACAGATAATCTTTTGGAAGAAAACTACTATTGCCACTTTTGGACCAATGCAACATTCATGGCTTCATGTGCCGTAAAGATGGTAAAAGTCCCTTTTCCAAACCAAAAAAAATTTTTTTTACTTCGTGTCAAAAAAGACAGGGTTTAATAAGGGGGTTTCAGGGAAAAAATTTTAAAAAGAATGATGAGAAAAAAAAGCACAACATTTAAAAAGTGTTACCCCAAGACATGGCTCGTGGTACCAACCTATCTTTTGCTGTACATCTTATCTAGAAAAGCAATTTGGATCTATAACTTTTGCACCACTGCACAGACCTAGGCAGACAGATACTTCTTTAGTAAAAGCAGTTAATTGCTATACAAGATTTTATGCCCTATGCAAGATGGTTTATAATGCTTATAAAGTGAATAGTGTTGCTTGAACGGGGCCCTGTTTGGTTCAACAGTATTTGTGATAACAATTCGGGTTTGGGTCATCCCAGACCTGAATTTTTTCTCTAACCTTATTTATAACAATAACCCTAACATTGGGGCTGAGGTTGTATAAGGAGTTTTAGTATTAACTTACCGGTCCGCCGACAATGTGCTCGAGTTGTGGCCTAACGTTTGGTCTGACGTCATGTCCAACGTTACTCCTGGTTGCTAGTTAGGCCCCGTTCACACGGCTTATTTGCCGACGGATTGGCGCCGTATTCTGCGCCGGATTTGCGCTCAATACGGCGCCAATTTCCCCGGAGTCATTACGGTAATCCACTGCTCTCTATAGAGAACAGTGGATACCGTCACTCCTCCCCGCTCGGCGAATCGCCGCGGGGGGAGAAAGTGACATGCACATTATTTACGGCGTGGACGCGCGCCGTAAAAACAATGCATTGTCTATGGGGCCGGGAGCGCACCCCGGCCGCGCTCCGGCCCCCCCCCCCCGCCCCGCCCCTTATTAAACGGCGGATTTGTGCGCTCAATACGGCGCACAAATCCGTCGGGAATAAGCGTGTGAACATGGCCTTAAAGGATTGTCTCATTACGAGCTTTCAGCCTGCCCAGTGTCCCTGGTAAGTTGAACTGAGGGGCGTGCTAGCTTGTCTGTCTGTTCTGCTCCCTCTCCCCCTCCCATCAGCACACAGGCGCTACGTAACTTCTATACAGGGGGGGGGGGGATCGGGGTTTGCTCTCAGAGTTCACCCTGTGTGTGCCGGCCTAGGTCTGTTGCAGGAGAGGGCTGATCTAGGTGTGTAGAGTGGATTATGAAGCTGTGTGCTAATAGAGCAGAGGGGATGCATGTGTTCCTATATCCCCTGCTTAGTTTAAACAAGTCTCCACATCTCCAAACAACAAGGGAAGTTTTAAACTATACTCAGAATGTCTCACTAATACAGGAGAACATAAAGTATTCACATGCCCCCTGATCGGGAAATAGTATTAGTATAGTTCACGTTCCAAAGACATATCATGATTATAGTAACAGACAGGGTCACTGCTGTCCATCTATCTGTGTAGAGAGCAGGAGGAAGCAGGGACACACAGGGTTAATCCAGGCAGTAAGGACACAGACCCAGAGCCCTCTCCCCCTCCAGAAGCATTCTGTGCAGGAGGGGCTCTCTGCTCAGACCTGTCTTCAAAGGTGAGAGTCATTCAGACCTGACAGCCAGTAAGATAAGGATCAAAGGTCGGGGTACTATAGAGATTTTAGAAGCTGATGTAGTAATACTAACATGGCTATCTCAAAATCAGTAGGACATTTGTAATGAACATATAAAGCCAATCTGCTTGTTATTTAAAGATCTTTTAAATAAAACCCAATCATTGTAGCGAGACAACCCCTTTAAGGTTACTAGTATTGATGTCGGACATCTAATATCTCTTCTGAATAACTTAAAGGAGTTGTCTCATTACGAGCTTTCAGCCTGTCAGTGAGCCTGGTAAGTTGAACTGAGGGGCGTGCTAGCTTGTCTGTCTCTCTCTTCCCGCTCCCCCTCCCCCTCCCATCAGCACACAGGCAGCTACGTAACTTCTATACAGGGGGGGGGGGGGGGGGGTTTTTCTGCCAGTGTTAACCCTGTGTGTGCCTGCCTAGGTCTGTTACAGGAGAGGGCTGATCTATGAGTGTAGAGAGGAATGTGAAGTGGTGTGCTAATAACAGAGCAGAGAGGATGCAAGTGTTCCTATATCCCCTGCTTAGCTTACAAGTCTCCACATCTCCAGCAACAACAAGGGAAGTGTTACTATACTCAGGATGTCTCACTAATACAGGAGAGCATAAAGTATTCACATGCCTGATCTGTATAGTATTAGTATATTCACAGTTCCAAAGACATATCATGATTATAGTAACAGACGGGTCACTGCTGTCACATCTATCTGTGTAGAGAGCAGGAGGAAGCAGGGACACACAGGGTTAATCCAGGCAGCACGGACACAGACGCCAGAGTCCTCCCTCCCCCTCCCTCTACTACAGAAGCATTCTGTGCGGGAGGGGCTCTCTGCTCCGACCTGTCTTCAAAGACTGAGGAGTCATAAAGACCTGACATCCAGTAAGATAAGGATCAACAGGTCGGCTGCTATAGAGATTTGAGGAGCTGATGCACTCCTGCTAACAGGGCTAGCTCAAAATCAGTAGGACATTTGTAATGAACATATATTGCAAAGCTGCTTGTTTTTTATAGATCTTTTAATTAAAACCCAATCATTGTAGCGAGCCAACCCCTTTAACATTGAGCTTATGGTGAAAAAAATAGAAGCGACATTGGCTGGATCGTCAGAGCATAAGTTAGACCACAACAGGAGTGTTGTATTACTGGACCAGAAAGTTAACTCCCTAAAATACATTAAACAACTTAGGGTTAGGGTTATGTTAGCAGTTTTTTTTAACAAATTAACAAAATTGGTACAGGCTGACTCAAACCGAATGCTCAAATTTGACTCAAAACCAAAGCACAACACTTAATAGTGAATATAGAATTCTAAATCGTCTAAAATGTCCTCTCTTCTGAACAATTCTCAGATGTTTTACATTAAACATATATTTTCTGAGGTCTATTCAACCTATACATCACTCCTTTTGGATGTGTTAAAAATAACACCGTATTTGGTACAATAAGTAAGATTTTCCAAATGCAGTGTGTTTTAGTGCAATGTGTCGCATTTACTAATGTGGCAAGTTGTTTCTTTTGGCTCTGTTGGTGATGTCACCTGTACTGATGATTTGCAGAACTCATTTGTGCTTAATATCTCATGGGACACCCGTTCTGTTCAGTGCGAAGCATGTATATTACGATCTATGGATCATTTTGTTTCCCACCCCGTATAAAGATGTGTGTGGGGGTGTCTGTTTGGGCTCAGCCAGTGCGTGGGTGTGTGTTTGGGCTGACTCCTCTCTGCACTGCTTAGATAAGAAAATATCATAGTCTTTAACATAGTGAACAGGCTGCAGGTATATGACTCAGATGTTTACATAAATGGCTTGGAATCTCCAAGCTCCAAGGGTTTATTAACACCATATATGCTGAAGAAAATCATATTATGGATTTAGAAACAATTTTGTTATTAGACACAAATGGATATATAGTTATCAATTTATTTGCAAGAGTTCATTTTATTTATGAAGCCCTTGTGATGCTTTTCCCAGCTTGAAGCAAATTTTTAAAAGAGTAGGAGGAGCCTCTGAGTGACATTATTTATAACCTACACCAGATTCATCAACAGGATCAACCCCTTGCTAATAATCTGTTGTGCACTGCCTGGGGCATAAAGCTCCTAAAATGTGTCAGTGTTACTAAACGTTCACCATAAAGTTTTTTTTTCATTGCACACTAAGACCTATAAGCTATTTGAAGTGTTATAACCATGGAACCAATTATAGACATAGAAGTCACGCTCCTAACCACACCCACCTAACATAATCATGCCCCACCCCCTATAGTAGACCAGAGCCAAAACGATAGCGGCGTTACGGGGGGTTAAAAATATGTTTTTAAAAAGTAAAGTTTGTTATACTTTAAACCCATTCAAATGCTGAAAGCAATGTTCTATGGATGATACCTTTATATGTTATGACCAATTAACTGCTATCAAGAAGCAAATATCCCCTTATGTTACGCCCAAACCCCAAGACAAATAATATAAAGATACCATTTAAAAAATAAAAATAATACGCTCAAATGACCACATATCTCCTCCCATATGACAGAAAAAATTACGCCATACTGTTGCATTTTGTGTTGACACTAGGCCACAGAGGTGGGAGAGGAGGTACAGCCACAGCTTACAGGGACAAACTTATGGAGAGATACCAACCTTCTGGAGATTTTGTTGTGGCTGTGACCTGTATTGCGTCCCCTGTACCCCCAGATGATCAGTCACGGCCATGACCTTCATGGGTCCAGGGCAGTGTCGGACTGGCCTACCGGAGGATCCCCGGGTCCGACACTGTGGGGCCCCGCCGGTTCCCCGTAGTGCTGAGGGCCTGCTGCAGCTCCATAGTTTGAATGGGCAAATGCGATGAAGGGGCCTCTTTTCCCCGGCCTCTCCTGGGCCCCGCACACCCAGTCACTCTGCTAGGCCATTCAGCGAGGAGCTCCCAGAGGGCGCCCCCACGCTGGGACATGATGAGTTACCGCCTTGTTAGGCAAAGGGAAGGGGCCCTCAGCTGGAAGGATTTAAAGGAAGTTTTTGTTGTTATTTTTTTTTGGTGGTTCCCTGTCTAATGAGGGGCCTAAAAATCCTTTCCTAACTGAGAGGCCAAATATATAATATCAAATGAGAGGCCCAAAAAATACCTGTCTAAGGGGGGCCATATATTCCTGCCTAACCGAGGGGCCCATTATATTACCTTCTGAGTGAATCATTTTATAACCTGCCAAACTAAGGGCCCCCCAAAAAACACCTCCCTTACTGGGGCCCATATTAATATCCCTGCTAATGGGGGGGCCCATTTTTATTTTGCCTAACGGAGGAGACCGTTATATCTCTTATGAGGTCCCTATAAGTACCTGCCAAAACTGAGGGGTCCATATAAATACCTCCCCTTCGGGGGGGTCTTATTTCCCTGCCTAATGAGGGGCCCATAAATATATACCTCCCTAACTGAGGGGCCCATTAAAATTACCTGCTAACTGAGGGACCCATATATCCCCTGCTGGGGGGCCCCTTTATATCCCTCCCTATTGAGGGGCCCATATATAACCTGGAAAACCGGGGGCCCATTATAAAAACCCTGCCTAGTAAATTAAAATTTAAAACCCGCCTAAATAAAGGGCATATAAAACCCTCCCTTATGAGGGGCCCCATATTATTTGCCTGATAACTGGGGGCCCATATATTTTTGCCAAATGGGGGAGACCGTATTTCCTGCCTTTACGGGGTCCCCATATAAGTACCTGCCTAACTGGGGGCCCATTTTTTTACCTCCTTACGGGGGGGCCATATATATCCCGCCAAACAGGGGGCCCTATATATTACTCCTAACTGGGGGCCCCATATATACCTGGCCTAATTGGGGGGCCCCCATATATACCTGCCTGAGGGGCCCAAATAAACCTGCCTATTTTGAGGGGTCCATAATATACCTGCCTAACTAAGGGGCCATATATTTTAACCCTGCCAACGGGGGGCCCAAAAAATAACCTGCCTAACTGGGGGCCCAATATATCCCCTGCCAACTGAGGGGACCTATGTTCCCCGCCTGGGGGGGACCTTGATACGCGGGGGGGCCCTATATATACCTGTCTAACTTTTTGGAACCATCCCCTCCCCTAAGGGGGAACCTTAGAGACCCTATTGATGAGGGAAAGCTTGAGTACCAAACTGGGGGGGAATTAATGCCTATAAGTAAGGAGTTTCTGGAAAAAATGAGGGTTCTAAGATTTTTGTGTTCAATTTGCAGGACAAGTGTCAGCATGAAGGGGGACCCGATGGAGAAAAAAGGGGAAATGAAGACTCATCTGAGAAAAGTCACCTGTGAGTCACTAAAATTACCTGAACTGTATTCCTTTCCATGTACAAATTTTTAATGGTTTTAAAATTTATAAAGGTGGGCACCAACTACAGCCCCACCTATTAGTACCTGGGGGTTATTACCTAGCTACCTGGGGCCCCCTACAGGGGCTACCTGCCCACCTACCTGGGGGCCCCAAAACCCTACCCCAACTGAGGCCTTCTTAACTACCTGGGGCCTACCTACCACCTATCTACTTACCTGGTGCCTACCTACCTACCTACCTACCTACCTGTGAAATGCCTGTCTACCTATCTGGGGGCTGCCTACCTAAGTGCAGCCTAACTACTTCCTACATAGGGTCAATCTACCCACCTATCTGTAGCCTACCTACCTAACTGGGACCTATATGCCTACCTACCTGGTGCCTACTTACCTATCTGGGGCCTAACTACCAACCTATCCAAGGCCTTGCAATCTAGCTAGGGTCTACGAACCTGTCTAATGGGATCTACCTAGCTACCTAGGGTCTACCTACCTACCTGAGTCCCTGCCTACCTATCCACCTAGCCTACCTACCCATTGGGGAAATAATCTGTGGGGGGACCTTTATAAAGGTTCCTCCCACCCCTCTCGGGACTTTGCCTCTAACTATTTCCGACTGCTCTCCCAGCCCTGGTAAGTTTCTACAGAGGTGGGGGACAGTGAGGGAGGTGCTGAAAAAATGAGGATTCTAAGATATTTGTGTCCAAATCTGCAGGGATAAGTGGTGGCCAGGTGAAGTCATTGTGGGGGCCCAGGTCAGATGCTGAAGACAAGGGAAAGTGAACGTGAAATTTCTCCAGTGAGTCACTAGATGTCAATGCACTGTACGCACTCAGATGTCTGCTGAACCTGTGTGGACTGCTATCTGCCACGGTATGATCGCTGTATGGTGGTAATATACAGTCTGCAGAGCTGGTATACACTGGTATCTACCACTAAATGGTCGCTGTATTGTGGTAATATACAGTCTGCAGAGCCTGTGTACACTGGTAGCTACTACTATATGATGGTAATGTTGGTCTTTGTATACTAATCTTTTTTCAGTAATAGTATAGTGGTATTATGACATCACTATGTGTTGCGTCTTCATTGAGAGGGTTCTCGGTAGTTGAGCAACTGAAAGCCAACACATTTTTGGTTCCAATAAGCGCTGAGACTCCAGAGGTATTTAGAGAAAGGTAAAATACCACGTTTATTCGCAGAAGTTACGCGTTGTGTGCATATAACACTTCCTCAGACTTCAAAGTGCCTCCTTCAACAGCACAACAACACCAGGTGAGCACATATAAATATACGTACTCACCCTGATAGGTGTCCTACAGTGATACATGAGGGTGCGCTCCTGCGTCGGCTTGAAAATTCACTTCTACTAGATCACTATATGGTGGTAATTTGTGGTCGTGTTCTGGCAGTATAATCGGGTCCTTATGTAGTAGCATTATTAGTAATGTTGGTCTTGGTATAGTGGGTTTGTATGGTGAGGTATTTGCTCCTTGTATTATCTGGTAACTACATGGCTATTATAAAGAGATCCCAGTAAATAATTGTGGTCAGGAGGGGAGCTAACAGGGAGGGGGGATCCAAAAGTTTGCTATGGGGCCAAGCCTTATCTAGGTACACCCCTGATATTGGAGGAATATATCAAAGAACTAAATAGATGACAGAAGCCACAAACCTCTTATTCCCTCCAATAAGGTAATATGTTCCTGCTCCTCATTGGGTCTCCTCCACCACAGGGCCTCATAGCATCGGTTACATCCATAGGGTACCTATCTGCTGTCCGGCTGTGGTTATGACTTCTGACTAAACAGCTTCTAGACATTAATTCTGGACAGTGTCTTATTATATTTTCATATCTTAAACATGAATTAAAACACCATATTGCAAATATTCCTTTTAAGGCCTCGTTCACACGGCTTATTTCGCCGCGTATTTGCCGACGGATTGACGATCGTCAATCCACGGCAAATCAGTCAGAAACAAGTCACAGTCTATTTTCTATTGATTTCAATAGAAAATACGGCTCGTCGTTCACACGACGCGTAGTTCCGTTCCGGATTGCCGCCGCGGATTGACGACGGCAATCCGGACAGAAAAACAATGTGCATGTCAATTATTTACGTACGGACTCACCACCTACAATGATTGGAGATGGTGAATCCGTCGGGAAATCAGTTACAAATACGTGCCACACTTAGTGGTACTTATTTGCAACTGATTTTCAACTGATTTCAGAACGTATTTACGATCGGCAATCCGTTGTAAATACGTTCTGAAATAAGCCGTGTGAACGAGGCCTAACTCACATTTGAGGCCGATTGAGTGGACTTCTGGTGTAATGTACTGTTTACTTTACATTGTAATAAAATCATTGTTATTATCTGAGGCATTGACTTTCTAACATTGTTGTTTTTGGATGTGAAGCTTTACTTTTTATTGGTACAGATTTCAGTATTCCCCATGTGACATGTAAACTGACTGTGAGAGCGCTCCACATTATACTAAATAGGTGATGTTAAAAAATCAATGAGGCTGGTACTTCACATCAGGAAGATGTACAGAAAATCGCTCAGATGGATCTGATGTCTGTTGTGTTCCCTCACGTATAATACATCACTGTCCTTCAAAGCTGCCTTAATTACCTGCTGCCTTCCTAAAATGCTCCCAAATAAAAAGTGTCTTTTCTACTTTCAAGGAGAGTCAAGTTGTCTATCAGCAGAGAATGTCTTTGTAACCAGACCAAACTTCATCAATGTATTTTAGCTTAAATGCTGGGGTATCCAGTCATACAGATTCAATATAGAAGGGTCTCCTGGTCAGAATCCTCATCATGAGTGGAGGTCAGTAGCGGAGCGTTTCTCTCTCAAGAGTACATGTCCTGTCCCGTATTGCACAAACAAGCAGCCATTGATTTGAATGGGAGATATATATATATATATATATATATATATATATATATATATATATATATATATTATATATATATTATATATATATTATATATATATGATATTGCTCCCCTGTGGCGGCGCTGCAAAAAAACTGATCACTTACTGCCACATTTCCTACTGCCCCTATTGTGAATATTTTTACAGTGAAACAAAGTAGATAAGGCTAGTAACAGACACACTTCTATCAACTGTAACCTATAGTCCTATAGTGTTGATCCAGAGGAAGGCAAAAACCCCTATGACCTGGATGCCAATGGTCCCAATAAAGAGGATTAATTCCTTCCCAACTGTGGCAGTCAAAATAAATCCCCGGATCAACGTCCTAACTCTGGAATCTAGTCCTCAGATGCTGTAATATATTTTTCAAGAAAGGCATCGAAGCCCTTCCTAAACTTGTTCAATTAATCCTCCATCACAACCTCTTGTGGCAGTGAGTTCCAAAGTCTCAGCACACTTACAATAAAGAATCCCCTTCTGTGATGATAATAATGAAACTTTCTTTCCTCTAGATGTAGAACTGCCTATTGCCATTAGAGACCCTTCTAATTAGTAGAAATTGTCCAAAGTAAAGAACTTAAGGAAAAAAAAAGGTTCAACCTTGGTAAATAACCGAAAAAATGTACTCACCTTTATACTGAGCACTGATCCAACATTGAAGCTCCACTTGTGTCTCCAGTCTTTATTTACTTCTGGTCTCTCTGAATGGTAGGTGACCGTGCATCCAGTCAGTGACTTCATTGGTCGTGTGGTATTCCATTAACATCATTGCTGATGCACGTATGACATGACATGGAAATAAATGTGGTCATTGAAGCCACTGACTGCATCAGTCACTTGTTGTTCAGAAGAACCTTACAGGGAATGTGTCATCAAAAAATGACTTATTGTTTAACTCACATTTTTATGTTAAACACATTTTTTAGGAATTTTTGGTTATGTTTTTTTAATTTTCCAGATCACTTTCAATATTTTTTAATAATTTTTAAGTCCTGCAGTTTTCACTTTGGCCTCTAAGCCTAATAATTGTCTGACACTTCCTGTTCTGTTTAGAGAGCTTTTCAGCAGTGTCTGCTCATTATCAGTAAAAGCAGGGTCAAACTGAAAGGAGACACCATTGTGTACAGATAACACAGAATCCACCAGTCACAAGAGGAGATGTCACAGCTCCCCCTCTCCCCTCCCTTCACAGTGAAAACTCTCTTATACAAGTCTATGGGACAGAATCTGTCTTAAGAATCCTATGTGCATGAAGCTGCTGTAAAGTATCTCTCTGACTGCTGTTAAAGCAGTGCAAGCAAGAATGTCTTCCCCACAATCATATATAGACGGCCGAATAGAGAAATCTACAATCAAGAAATAAAAACGGCTGAGAGGAAAAGAATATGGATCAGGGGCTTGATTTAATGTAAAAAAAAATAAAAATTGGCGACAGATTCCCTTTAAGCAAACAAAGGCCAAAGACATTGCTGACACTTCAATGCTGGATTTGTGGTGAGCACAAATGTGAGTACATTTTGCTTTGTTTTTTAATATTGATGGGCTTTTTTATGTTGGGTAACCCTTAGAAGGCTATGAATATTTTCCTCTGGGGACCCAATGTACCTCAGTCCAATAATTGTAAAAACTTTTATTTTTTTTTTTTTTTACCTTTGCAGATCCTTAAATTTGAAATTCCTGGTACCCCACCTTGATACCAGTTGTCCTAATGGTATATTATACAGAACAAAAACTTGTTTACAGAGCCTTTACTTAGGGCTGTCCCTAGACACTATCCTATTTCACCTAACAAATATGGCTAAAGTGGATTTCTATGTGTAATTCTGTAGAATAACATATAGTAGACTCCATAGATATAGCATCCATTAAACCAAAATACATGAAGACAGTAGGAAGAGTTTAGGAACGATAGAAAATGTTAAAAACCCCTATTACTTCCCCGATAAACCCTTGCTGCTCTAGCTTGTTGCTTTGGGGTTGTTTTGGTTTATTCTTCCTAATGCAGCTAAATACTAATCTCTGTAATCTCCTACCACACATGAAAGGCCAGCAATTGGTACCATATAAATACAATTTCCCTAATGGTATAAGATACAGATCACAGAGGTCTAGTAAAATTGCAACATCTGATTAAAAATATATTAATGTATTGTCACTTTGTGCTAATTTTGAAAATGATTTGTATACCTTCGGTTTACCCTACCAGGGTCTGGATATGAAAAGCAGTCAACAGCCAGGAGTTACTCCAACGCTTCTAATTCCCATATATTTAGTGAAGTTTACTGAATATTTGATCTTATATAATGTCGAGCACATTATATATTTATTAATACATGCAAGTTTAATCATGTGCAGAGTTTGTCAGAAGGACAGTCTGTAAAACAGAAGGCTCTATCCAATTGTAATATTCAAAAGGAAGGAATTGCTGTTGTTTTAAGTTAATAATG
The DNA here is from genome assembly GCA_025379985.1 of Phyllomedusa bahiana. Lineage (NCBI taxonomy): Eukaryota > Metazoa > Chordata > Amphibia > Anura > Hylidae > Phyllomedusa > Phyllomedusa bahiana. Next base: position 26,696 of record JAODAL010014117.1, read on the forward strand.
AAGATTATGTTGAAGTTTTGTGCGGACAATGAAACTGTATTTCATGATATCTGCTTTATAATAATGACATGGCATATGCAGTGTGTCTCCAGGAAAAGAAGTGGTCTGCTCAAGACGCTAAAAAAGTTATTTTGGTCTCTTTAAGATGCTCTGATGTTATGGGTTACACTAGAAAAGTACATTTCTATAAAAAAGTAACAAAATGTACAAAAAACATACATAGTAAGGGCATGTCCCCACTGCACGGTTTTTCGGCCGGTTTTTCAGCCGGTTCGCGTTTTTTTCAGACCGCCTGAAAAACCGGCCGAAAATTAGCACAATTGTGCTCTATGGAAAACCCGTGTTTTACGTCGGGCGGTTTTGCCGCCGGCGGTCCGGCGGCAAAACATTATAGAAGCACAATCTTCCGTCCGGTTTTCGGACGGAATGTGTGCTTCTCAATGTGAAGGGGGAGGGCTTTTCTCCGCTCATCGCGGAGAAAAGCCGTTCCCCCCGCGGCAGTGGGGATGGCCGCAAAGCAGGACAAATACCTATTTTTCCTATGTCATGGGGATGCGCCCTAACAATACATTTTCTAGTTAAAAGGGATGTACTTAGTCTGAGTTCCATTAATTAGATTAAAGTCTTTAGAAGAGAAGCAATGTTTTTGTTTTTTTAATATTCTTTTTTTTTATTTTAACAGCTTTTGTGGTTGCTACTATATTGTATAAACAGTGCAGCAGGGAGTAAAGTGAGATGTCATGGACTTTTAAATGATGGGGTACAACCCCCTCTCACAGATGCCAGGGAGTGACAATGTTGCTGCTTACAGAGCCTGTTCTTTGTGTGTAGTGTTACTATCCTACCTTATTTAGTTCTCCATCATGGTGTCATTATATCCTATCTTCTGCTCATACTGTCCCAGTCTACACAGCAAAGCTGGCAAATGAGTTGCAGGTTTTAGGAATTGCAAGCTTATCCTGTTTGAAAACTTCAGTGTTAAAATTTAAATATTTCCAGTCTTTTTAGGGGCCGTTCACACGGCACAAGACAAATACCGGTTGGTTTAACCGACCGGTTTTTGTCCGTATTCATGTGATTCATGTCTGTAGTCTTCTTGTCTTCAGCAAACTGTTTGCAGGCTTTTTTGTGCATCATCAGAAAAGGCTTCCTTCTGGGACGACAGCTATGCAGACCAATTTGATGCAGTTTAGGGTGTAAGGTCTGAGCACTGACAGACTGTCCTCCCACCCCTTTAGTCTTTGCAGTAATGCTGGCAGCACTCATATGTCTACTTTTTTAAGACAATCTCTGGATATGACACTGTGCACGCAACCTCTTTAGTCAACCCTGGCGTGAACTGTTCTGAGTGGAACATGTCTTGTTAAACCACTGTATGGTCTTGGCCACCATACTGCAGCTCAGTTTCAGGTTGTTGGCAATCTTCGTATAGCCTGGGCTATCTTTATGTAGAAAATCACAGAAAAATGTGACATTATTTACTCAAAAACACAACCACAAGGCAATATTTACAGCTCAATGACTGGGTAATAGACTAAACCCAGTAGGAGGCAATATAAGCGCCAGTGCTACTTGGGAGAAATATAACAGGTACGGATAACTAATGAGCAGTAGCTCACACACCCATCCCCTAGGAGGGAAACTGAATAATAAAAATCTGCACATTGGATAAGTACCAGTTCACACCATTAGTTATCTGCACATGTTATATTTCTCCCAAGAAGCATTGGGGCTTATATTGCCTCCTACTGGGTTTATTCTATTATCTTTATGTAGAGCAACAATTCTTTTTTCAGAACCTCAGACAGTTCTTTGCCCTGAGGTGCTATGCTGAACTTCCAGTGACCAGAATGATAAGAGTGTGAGAGCGATAACAACAAAAATAACATACCTGCTCCCCATTCACACCTGAGACCTTGTAACATCAACAACTCACATGACACCATGGAGGTAAAATGGCAAGTTCGACAAAAGTTGTCCATTTTCACTTAGGGGTGTATTCACTTTTGTTGCAAGTGGTTTAGACATTGATGGCTGTATGCTGAGGCGTGCCAAATTTACACTTTTATTGAAGCTGTACAATAACTACTTTACTGTCACGTCAGAGGGAGTGCAGTGGGCCCTGACTACCACCCAGCCCACTGTCCCTGCCTACTTGGAGTGCTGACCTAGACGGAAGACCCCAACTGGACAACAAGCCCTACGGTACTAAGTGTGGGGCTCTCAGGGAAAAGCAGAGTTGAACAGTCCGGGTCAGTAATGCTTGGGAACGTCAAAGCAAAGAATCAGAAACCAGAAGAATAACGAGAAACTAGCCAAGGGTCAAAACATGGACAGTAATGCGCTACAGAATCAGACAAAAACGTGGTCATGAAGCAAGCTGAAGTCAGGTAAGCTGGAGAATACAAACACACTAGGAAACAAGGGGAAACGCAAGGAACAACCTTTCACAGGCAAAGACTGACAGCATTGAGCAGGTTTAAATAAGACGCCTAAACACCGCCCCAGCAGCCGATTAGTGCGGCCTCCGAGCCCTCCTTTCAGCCTGTGCGACACACCCTCCAACCTGATTAGAGGCTGAGCTGTCAATCCTAGGCTCATCAGCCAGGCCTCTCCCTGGGTGTCTCGACCGGCCAGAGGGATTAACCCCTGCAGCGTCTTGCTCCTCCACAGCAGAAATGTGTGCTGTGACAGTACCCTCCCTTTAGGAGGGGCCACTGGACTCTTCCCTGGTTTTGGTTTGTCCGGATGAGAGTCGTGGAATTCCCTGATAAGAGATTCGGCGTGGATGAAACTGGCCAGATCCCATGACCTCTCCTCCGGACTATATCCCTTCCAGTGGACAAGGTACTGCACGGATCTCTGCACTCTACAGGAGTCCAATATACGAGTGACTTCGTACTCTAATTCACCCTCAACGCTAACAGGAGGAGGGGGTTAAGAAGGCAAAATCATATGTACCTTTTTAATAGTGACTGATGAAAGACATTATGAACCCGGAGGCAAGGAGGTATCTTAAGACGGTATGCCACAGGGTTAACCACTTTTGCACTACATAAGGGCCCACAAATCGTGGAGCTAGTTTACTGGAAGGCACTTTTAGGCAGAGATTTTGGGTGGACAACCAAACCTTATCTCCCACAGAAAACCTCTGGAGCAGAGACGGCTCTTGTCATACTTTCTCTTTTGGATGTTCTGGGCATTGACCAAGGTCTTCTGAACTTGGGCCCAGACTGTGCACAGATCTTTAACAATAACATCCACACCATTGTGATGAGAAGTAGCGCTAGATAAAGATGCATGCCTCGGGTGAAAACCATGATAGCAGAAAAATGGAGAAACACCAGATGAACTATTATCCTGATTATCAATCTCGAATTCCACTAAAGGTAAGTATTTAACCCAATCCACTTGCTGATCAGAGACAAAACAACAAAGCTTTTGTATAACCATTTGGTTCACCCTCTCCGTCTGCCCATTAGTCTCAGGGTGGAAGGCCGAGGAGAAGGATAGAATAATACCCAGAGTATAACAGAGAGATCTCCAGAAACCAGAAACAAATTAGACCCCTCTGTCAGAAACAATATTCTCGGGTAACCCATGCAGTTTCACGATGTGTTTGATGTAAAGCTCAGCAAGCTTCTTGGACAATGGCAACCCCCTTAATGGAACCAAATGACAAATCTTACTAAAGTGATCCACCACCACTCAGAGGTGGTCTTACACTCAGAGGTAGGAAGATCGGTCATAAAGTCCATGGAGATGTGGGTCCATGGATGCTCGGGTATGGGAAGAGGACAAAGTTCCCCAGGAGGACGAGTTCTGGGTACCTTTTCCCAAGCACAAATATCACACGCTGCCACATAGGCCTCTACATCACGATACAATGAAGGCCACCAGTAGTTGCGAGAGATCAGCCTCTTTGTGCCAGACACTCCGGGATGTCCAGATAATACAGAATAATGTAATTCCTTTAATTATCGTAGCTGAAACTAAGTGAGGGCAAAGATCCTAGAAGCAGGACAATTAGCAGGTCTCATATCCTGGTGTGTCTTAATCTCAGTGGCCAAATCGGGGGACATGGCTGAGACAATCGTCTCCTTGTGTAAAATGGGTACCGCCCCAGCAGCCGATTGGTGTGGCCTCCGCCCTCCTATTGGCCTGTGCGACACGATGTGACCCGATTAGAGGCCTGAGCTGTCAATCCTAGGCTCATCAGCCAGGCCTCTCTCTGGGTGTGTCGACCGGCCAGAGGGATTAACCCCTGCAGCGTCTTGCTCCTCCACAGCAGAAACGTGTGCCATGACATTTACATTGTTTCAAAGTGTCATATCTTCAGTGTTGTCCCATGAAAAGATATAATACAATACTTACAAAAATGTGAGGGGTGTACTCACTTTTGTGAGATACCATAGCATTTGGCATCTGGGCTCAAAAGTTCTCTTTTTTCTCATCAGATCAGAGTACCTAATTTCACGTTTGCTGTGTCCTCTACATAGCTTTTTGCAAACTCCAAATGGGCTTTCTTCAAATTTGTTGTTTTGTGGACAGATTCTGCCACCTAAGCTGTGCATCTTTGCTGCTCCTTCAGAGTGATCTTGGGTGTTTTGACTGCTTCTCTAATTAGTGCTCTCCTTGCCTTGGCTGTCAGCCATGTCTTGCTCGGTTAGCAGTTGGCCATGTTTCATACATTTACAGATGATGAATTGAACACTGCTCCTATTTTTTCTAAAACTTTACCCTGCAATACATTTTATCACAACTTTATCCCTTAGCTATCTGTTGTGTGGTCCTAAACTTTCATGATGCTCTTTGTTCACTAATGTTCTGTAACAAACCTCTGAGGCCTTTGCAAAACATCTGTAGTTATGATAAATTACATATAGATTTACTCCATTTACTAATTAGGTGACTTCTAAAGGCATTTGGTCACACTGGATTTTATTTAGGGGTATTAGAGTACAGGGGGCTGAATACATATGCATGCCACAGTCTTCAGTTTCTTAATTTGCAAAAGTTTGGAAAATCACCTATCATTTTCTTCACGCTGTACAAATACTTACTACTTTGTGTGGCTCTGTCACATTAAAAGCATCAATAAAATACATTTACTGTATATACTCGAGTTTAAGCCGACCGGAGTATAAGCCGAGGCACTTACTTTTGCCACAAAAAACTGGGCCAACTTATTTACTTGAGTATAAGCCTAGGGTGGAAAATGTGGCGGCTACTGGTAAATTTAAAAATAAAAATGGATACCAATAAAAATACATAGGCAGGTATAGACAGTTTAATATCCCCCATAGCCACTCATAGGCAGGTATGTGTCCTCCACAGGCAGGTATAGGCAGTTTAATTTCCCCCATAGGCAGTTATATGTCCCCCATAGGCAGTTATAGGCAGGTATATGTCCTCCATAGGCAGATATAGGCAGTTTAATGTCCCCCATAGGCAGTTATTTGTCCCCCATAGGCAGTTATAGGTAGGTATATGTCCCCCATAGGCAGGTATATTTGTTGAATAGGTAAGTTATAGGCAGGTATAGGCAGGTTATAGGCAGGTATATGTCGTTATAGGAGGGTATAAGTCCTTATAGGTAAGTTATAGGCAGGTATTGAGTATTTTCGGTGCGGACTGTCAGTGCCTACAAAAGATTCTTTGGGCATTTTCCGCACTAACAGTATTAAAGGATAGGGGGCAGAACTCTACCTCAGGCAGTCTGGGTCGTTTGCTCATCGAAATTCTGCGTTTCCAAGCGCCGAATTTCCGACAAGTAAACGACACTGTCAGTGCTGAAAAACCGTTATGTGAGCTCACCCTAAGGCTATGTTCCCACCGGTTTGTGGACGGTTTTTCAGACGGTTTGTGGTTTTGCAAACCGTCTGAAAAACCAACAGCAAAGTTTTACATGGGCCTCTATGGAAAACTCATGCAGCAGTCCCCACAGCATGGGTTTTCCGCCTGCCGGTTTTTCAAACCGCCAGCTGCCTGAAAAACATTCTACTTGTTTATTCTTCCGTCCAGTTTTCGGACGGAATATGAACAAGTGAATGGAAAGGGGGAGGGCTTTTCTCCGCTAATCACAGAGAAAAGCCGACCCCCCCCCCGTGCCCATGTGCACAGCACACAAACCGGACAAATACCGGTCGGATAAACCGGCCGGTATTTGTCTTGTGCCGTGGGGACACGCCCTAGGTGTGCAGTGTGTCTGTGTTCAATATATGTATATATGCACACACAATTTCCAGGGTACCTTGTTTAATGTAGTCTCTGGGGTACAGTGTGTAATGTAATCTCTGGGGTACAGTGTGTAATATAATAAATTTTGGGGGTACAGTGAATTATATTATTTCTTGAATACAATGTGCAATTCATTTGTAAGGTGCAATTAGTAATGTAACTTCTGTGGCTCCCATGTGTAATATAATTAATTTCTTGGGTGCAGTGAGTGATGTCATTTCTGGTGCATGGTATGAAATAAAATAAAGTTTGGGGTACAGTATGTGACATAAGTGATTCCTGGGGTACAGTGAGATTGGGTTCTTTTATTTTCCTCATTCTGTTGCATGTATAGAAAATTTAATGGAGTAGTGATGGGGGGATGGGAGGGGATAAGCGAAATTTGCTGCATTGCAAAACATTTTTTATTTCCATCTAGAGGGGGAAATATTACAGCTGGTTTGGTTTCATTGCCAGGGCTGCTTTTTAGTCCCAGTCCGGCCCACAGCGCTCCCTCAGACCTCCTAGCTGGGTTAGAGGAGGCCGCTTCACTGCAGGGAAAGAGGGGAGAGAAGGGAAGGGAGGGGAAGTGAAAGGGAAGGTGGGTGAAGGGGGGAGAGAGGGATAGGAAGATAGGGGATGAGAGGGAAAATTGGTCCCCCCCCCTTTTTGAACCAAAGTTACGCCCCTGTATATGTGATCTATAATCCTTTAAAAGGGAATGTGTTGAGTAGGACTCTTATAGCTACACCAATAAATTATGCTGACAGGTTTACAAAAATTCCGTCATCAGCCTTTTTTTTAATTAGTTACATTTCAATTTGCCTTGGCATATTTTAGTAAAGAGCTCTCAGTGTCTACATGACTTTTTCTTACCACTTCATGTGTTTCAAATAACAGCATGTCTTCTGGCTTGTTTTTTAAGAGGCCGCTACAAAATAACAGCTCATCAGGTTTGCTGAAAAGGTTAATGGTGCTTGGATGCAAGAATATCTCTTTTCATTGTCAGAATAACCTACTTTAAATCATATGGGTTCACACCTAATACTATTTGTGCACATGTTACTCAACCCTGTTTAATTTGAGAACATTTAAGGTGAAGACCCTCCAACATTCATTATCTTATTTGTCCTATTGAGGATCTAATTCGACCTCCTCTTATTCCAAAATTATTGTGGCGTTTCTGCAATGAGTCAAGACTTTTTGCACCGGACAATTGTAATGATGCTAAATCGGGATGGATGCCATAGAGAGTTTGGTGACCCTTGTGTTTTAGAAACTATTTTGGGTCATGCATGTCACTATAGTAGATACAGGGCATCAGTTGTACCTGGGTCCTAGTGATTGAGGAGGCCAAAAAGGTCTTTTTGTGGCATAGGAGGAAACTGATATTAAAAATTAAAAGGATTTTCTCACTCCAGCATTTTGCAGGCTTCCCAGCAGTTTTCCAGCCTCAGAGTCTGAAATAGAGGGGTGGGTATATTCACTCTCTGAAACCCCACTGCACACACACACATACACACACACACTGTTTTTGCTCACTCCCGAGTCCTCATAGGATGTATTATGTGGGAAGAGTGGATCTCAGCTCTTCAGATGTCCTGAAATGGTAATTAAGCATGTCTGGGGAGCCGCGGTAGCACCTCCCTCCCAAGTTCCACAGGCAGTAATTGGAAGTGGAACGGTTAACAACCTCTATAACAATGTTTCTTAACTTCAGTCCTCAAGACCCACCAACAGGTGATATTTTCAGGATCTCCCACAGAATGTACTGACAATAATTCTATCACCTGTGCAATACAGAGGAAATCCTAAAAACCAGACCTGTTGGGGGTTCTTTAGGACTGGAGTTGAGAAACACTGCTCTATAAGCGATGTCCAATCTTTTGGTGATCTGTCCCCACATTGTCCCTAGAAAAAAGCCCAAAACACAGTATGCAAAAAATTACAGCAAAAAACTCACTGGTAGGCGGCCCCAAAATATCAGGCTGTCAATCACAAATATTTTGGAACCGCCTGGAGTGTTTTTCTGAGATATCTGTGAATGACAGCCTCACATTTTGAGACCGGCCACCAGCGAGTTTTTTACTGTAATTTTTTGCAGACTGTGTTTTGGGCTTTTTCCTAGGGACAGTATAGGGTTTCTCTAGGGTTCTGTTCCCGCATGGGGTCGCCCTTTTTGGGGCTTTTAGGCAATGTTCACACGGCTTATTGCCGACGTAATTGCGGGGACGGATTTCGCCCGCAATTACGTCGGCTGCCGTGCAGCGGGGGCGGGGGGCCGGCATCTCGCCGGCCCCATAGACATTCATTATTCACGGCCGTAAATAATTTGCATGTCACTTTCTCCCTGCCCGGCGGATGCGCTGAGCGGGGAGAGGAGACGTAATCCACAGTTCTCTATGAGAACTGTGGATTACCGTAATGCCTGGGACTGATTTCAGCCGTATTGGAGCGCAAATACGGGGCTCAATACGGCTGCAATCGGTCCCAAAATAAGCTGTGTGAACGAGCCCTTAAGATGTACAAGCTGCCCATGCAATAAGCATTAATAAAACCCCATACCATCAGAGATGCAGGCTTTCAAACCTGCCCCTGATTACACAGGACATGGTATCTGTGCTTTACATGAAGAATTTCAAATTTTGAATCTGACCACAGAACAGTTTAATTTTATGTACCGTATATACTCGAGTATAAGCCGACCCGAGTATAAGCCGAGGCACCTACTTTTGCCCCAAAAAACGGGAAAACTTATTGACTCGAGTATAAGCCTAGGGTAGAAAATGCAGCAGCTACTGGTAAATTTTTAAAATAAAAATGGATACCAATAAAATTACATAGGCAGTATAATGTCCCCCATAGGCAACTATAGGCAGACATATGGCCCTATATGCAGGTATAGGCAGGTATATGTCTCAAAAGGCACGTATATGGCCCCATAGGCATGTAATAGGCAGTTATATGTCCCCCATAAGCAGATTATAGGCAGGTATATGGCCCCATATGCAGGTAATAGGCAGGTATATGTCCCCCATAAGCAGATTATAGGCAGGTATATGGCCCCATAGGCAGGTATATGGCCCCATAGGCAGGTATAGGGCAGGCTGTAGGCAGGTATAGGGCATGGTGTAAGAAGGGGAGAGGCAGGTATAGGGCAGGTATAGGGCCGGCTTTAGGCAGGTATAGGGCAGGTATAGGCAGCTTTAGGCAGGTATAGGGCAGGTGTAGGCTTCTGTTGGCAGGTATAGGGCAGCTATAGGGCCGGCTGTAGGCAGGTATAGGGCAGGTATAGGCAGCTGTAGGCAGGTATAGGGCAGGTGTAGGCAGCTGTAGGCAGGTATAGGGCAGGTATAGGGCCGGCTGTAGGCAGGTATAGGGCAGGTATAGGCAGCTGTAGGGCAGGTATAGGCAGCTGTAGGCAGGTATAGGGCAGGTATAGGGCCGGCTGTAGGCAGGTATAGGCAGCTGTAGGCAGGTATAAGGCAGGTATAGGGCAGGTAAAGGCAGGCTGTAGACAATAATAGGCAATAATTGGCAAAATAAAAAAACAAACAATCACTTACCTGGATCCCCGCTCTCCATCTCCCGCGCTCTCCGCTCTGTCTTCTTGCTGGCACAGGTGGGTGACGTCATCAGGCCGCGCACGCAGCGTGATGACATGCACGCTGCCTGTGCCGGGAGCTCCGGACAGCCGCAAGTCTGCGGCCGCCCGGAGACCACTGCGGTGCAGGGAGCGCTCACTCTCTGCCCCGCAGTGGGTATCCCTTCACCTATATGCGTTCCGGAAGAGTCGCATATAGGTGAAGGAATCGCGGACAGTGCCCGGGCCAGCGCAGCGCCTGGACACTGTGCGCTCACTCGGCCTTCAGTTATATGCGCTCCCTGAGGAGTCGCATATAACTGAAGCGTCCCTGTCGGCGCACGGGCCATCGCAGCGCCCGAGCGCAGACAGTGACTCGAGTATAAGCCGAGGGAAGATTTTTCAGCACATTTTTTGTGCTGAAAAACTCGGCTTATACTCGAGTATATATGGTACGCTTTGGTGGAGAAAAGACGGCTGCATTTCTAGATTGTATTGATATATGGTTTCTTCTTTGCATGATAGAGCTTTCACTTGCATTTGTGGCTTGCACCACAAACTGTGCTCACAGCCAATGATTTCTGGAATTATTTATGAGCCCACATATTGTTTTGCTTAACTAATTTGGGCCTTTATTTAATTTAGTACTGTCTTAGGACCCATAAATCATAAACATCCAATATACAATCAACCTTCTTGGCTGTTAACATGGATTTTTTGATGGTATTATGTACTATAGACGATGCAATTTTCCACAGATTGATGAGCCCCTGACCATCTTTGCTTCAGACAGACTCTGCTTCTCTAACATGCTGTTTTTATACACAGTCATGTAACTTATCAGTTGCTTTTCATTAGTACCACTTACTTTTCAGTAACCTCTTAACGACATTGAACATAAACTTACGTCCCAGTGTCGGTAAGGTGCTCTGTAACTGACACCCACCAGTAATAGCACAGAAAGGAGCTGGCTTCATTCCATGCTTTTTAACCTATTTGACTCTGTGATGATAGCGCCTGCGGTGGCTAAATGAATGAGAAACGGTGCAGCGAGATCGCAGGGCCCCGATTGGTTTACAAGGCGGCTGGAAGCCTTGTTAAGGCGTCCATCGCTGCCATGTATGTCATTTTCCTACTTCCTGCCAGTGGCAGGAAGTAGTAAAAACCACATCTTTTTTACCCCCTTTCTAGTATTATTTAGACAATACAAAAGGGTGTACACATGATTGCACCCCTTAGTAGTCAAGTACCCTAGGAGGACTCAAAGTACAAGTAAAAAAAAGTTTAGAAGTGTAAAAAAAAAAAAGTTTAAATCACTCCCCTTTTACCATTTTACAAATATAAATCAATAATAAAAAAGTTACACATAATTACTACCACTGCGTTCTAAAAAGTCCAAGCTCATTAAAATATAACATCATTAACTCCTTAACGACCGCGCACCGTCTTTTGGCGTCGGCTGGTGCGCGTTGTTCGTGTGCAGCGACGTCTTTTGGCGTCGCTACAGACATCGGAGTTTGCGGTGCCCGGCGCCACAGCTGTGCTGGGATTGTGGCTGTACTGCACAGCCCCGATTCCAGAGCATCCCCTGTGAGCACTGGGGAGTGGAGGAAACCTCTGTATCCCGGTGCTTTAACCCTTTGATTGCAGTGGTGCGTTACCGCAGCGCAATCAAAGGGTTCCCCTGCTCTGTTTTGGTGATCGGAACACCCGGTGCCTAGAGTGGCCCCAGAGCTGTCTGTGTACTAAGCCAGTGACTAGGACCCACTGTGTGCTGTCCAGATCACTGCCTGTGTCAGACTGACACAGATTATATTGTATTAGCATATATAAATATGCTAATACATTACTAAGTATAAAAAAAAATTAAAACAGTTCTCCCTTCATGGGATTAAAAAAAAAAGTAAAAAAAAAAAAACATAAAAAGTGTAAAAAAAAAGAATAAAAAAATAAATAATAAAATAAATATTTAATAAGAAATAATTGTGCATAAATTACACACACAAAAAAACCTACACATATTTGGTATATACACGACCATAATAACCTGTAGAATTATTTAAACAAGGTATTAGGTGTGAAATGTGAATGGTGTAAAAAAAAAATTGTAAAAAAATAAATAAAAAATAAAAAATACAAAAAAATGAACTTAAACTATTCCCCCATAAAGTACAACTCGTCTTGAATAAAACGAGGCCTCATACAACTGCGTCATTGAAAAAAAATAAAGTTACAACTGTTGAAACGCAAGGAGGCAAAAACTAAAAAAATGTTCTGGTTATTAACTACTTTTCAGGCGTTCGGCTTAAGCGGTTAATCAAGTAATCTGAGCACTGTAGAAGAAACAAATCTAACTACCAAAATTGTGGGTTTTTTTGGTCGCACAAAGTGATGCTGTGGTGCAAATTTCAAAAATACAAAATGATTGGATTTTGTTACTGTACTATGGCATAATGCAAACTCTACATATTTGGTATGGTCAGAATCATATCAACCTGCAGAATACAGAGAACACATCATTTATACTGGAGAGTGAACGCTGCAAAAAAAATAAAAAATCCCTCAAACATGGCACATTTAACCCACTTAGAATTTTGTTTGTGGTTTCCCAGTATATTATATGGGACTGTGAATGACACCATTAGAAAGCACATCTTGTCATGCAAAATAAAACCCTCATATGTCTATGTAGATGGAAAAATAAAAAACTTATGGGTCTTGGAAGGCGAGGAGAAAAAAACGAATGTGTCAACCAAAGAAACCACAAAGTCCTTAAGGGGTTAAACATAAATTTCTAAATGAGTTAATTTTTTCAAATGAAATGAATGAAAATCTCTAATTTTCAACTTCTGATATTTGTTTTGTAGTAAATAAAATATGGTTTTTAAGAGATTTTCATATCCTTGCATTTTTGTTTTGTTTACATTTCAGTGTCCCAACTTTATGGTAATTGGGGATGTAGAACCAATAGATACCAATGAATTTCTCACAATGTATACAATTAACGTCATCTTGACTGTCCTTATAAATCATATAGGCAACATATTTTGCATATTTGCTGACCTGCGGATGGCAGAAGAAGAAGAAATTGCAGTCACCTATAGCCACAGTTGCCAACTTTTGAAAATGAAAATGAAATTTGCATGAACACGCCCATCTTGTCGGTATGCCATGCCCCTTCAAAAGCCACACCCACTCCACCTAACTGCATAACGGCTTTGGAAGAAAGCCAGGTAGATGCCCTTATAGCCAGGTAGTAACCCCCCATAAGCAGGTAGCGCCCCTTACAGGCAGGTATATGCCCCCTTGTAGCCAAGTAGATGCCCCCTCTGTAGCCAGGTAGGTGCCCCCTTTTGTTAGCCAGGTAGGTGCCCCCCTTTTGTTAGGCAGGGAGGTGCCCCCCTTTGTTAGCTAGGTAGGTGCCCCCTTTGTTAGCTAGGTAGGTGCCCCCCTTTGTTGCCAGGTAGGTGCCCCCATTGTTTGCCAGGTAGTGCCCCCTCTGTTGCCAGGTAGTGCCCCCTCTGTTGCCAGGTAGTTCCCCCTTTTGCAGGTAGTGCCCCCATTGTTTGCCAGGTAGTGCCCCCTCTGTTGCAGGTAGATGCCCCCCCTTTTGCCAGGTCGTGCCCCCTCTGTTGCCAGGTAGATGTCCCCTTTGTTACCAAGGTAGTGCCCCCATTTGTTGGCCAGGTAGTGCCCCCTCTGTTGCCAGGTAGATGCCCCCTCTGTTGCCAGGTAGTGCCCCCTCTGTTGCCAGGTAGATGTCCCCTCTGTTGCCAGGTAGTGCCCCCATTGTTGCCAGGTAGTGCCCCCATTGTGGCCAGGCAGAGCCCCCCATATAGCTAATAAAAATAAAACAATAAAATCCACTTACCTCACCAGGCTCCTGCAGCACGGCCCGCTCCGGACGATCTCCTCAGCGGCGCAGGGGGAAGTGAGAGCAGCCGCGCGTCACTTCCCTGCGCCGCTGACCTGTATGTGCGGCGCACACACCGGCGCCGGACATACAGGGGGAGGAGGGAGGAGAGGAACGATCCCTCCTGCCTACTCCTTGCACAGCGAGACTCCGGGCGGGTGAAGCGGGCGCAGCGGCCGCTTCACCCGACTTTAGGAGTGGCCCGGCGGCGCAAGAGTAGTGCATTAGCGCTACTCTGTCGCCGCGGCTGTTTAAAGAACCCCCGCCGCCAAAAACAGGAGAGTTGGCATGTATGCCTATAGCTGTATAATATTACATTGTTTACACTTATCTAAATTTTCTCCATAATTTTACCAATCTTACACTGAATGATAAGCAACCCAGAATACATTGGTGGTGTCTTTCTTTGCTTTGCTATGTGACCCATACTTGCTCAAGGGACAAGGAAGGAGAACATGCTTTATTTATCTGTCAGTCTGTTGCTGGTCTCCTGCTTTGCTGTGTCATTATAAAAGAGAATGAAATGGACTTGCTGCTTGCCAGGTGGCGGAGCGGAAGCAGGTGATCCCTTGTTTGCTTTCTATATGCTTTCACAGTGCTATACTATTACTTCACTTCAATCATATTTAAAGATATATCCTTGTTGTCCTATCAATATCAAATTAACACCTGCATTCTGCTTGCTTCTTAAAATAATAATAAACTTTGTCTACACTTGTGTCCAACCTATCCTTAACCACATTGTAGATAGATAGACAGATGGATGGACGGATGGACAGATAGATAGATAGATAGATAGATAGATAGATAGATAGATAGATAGATAGATAGATAGATAGATAGATAGATAGATAGATGGGAGTAAACAGTTTATTATGGCTTAAACATTTCACAATATTTGCTGTATACTTACAGCATTGGTGCAGTCCTTTTTGTAAGTTGTTTTACATGTAACAGGTGGTGATGGTACAGTCTCAGGAGCTGTATCCATTCCATCAACAGCATATATCAATATATAGCTGGTCCCCATCTGCAATAGCCAGGCTTGCAAAACTTCAATCTTGGCTATTTAACGTTACCAAAGTCATAGGCGACCATGCAGCTAAATGACTAGTTTCTCTATTAGTCCACCACAATGTGATTGGTGCCAGTGGGTTGTCATGAAAACCAGGGACCTTATAAAGGTCTGCCAAATTTGTATACTTATTATGTCCTACAGAAGTATTGGAGTGCTCAAGAGTTCGCTTTTGGCAGATGCCCTATTTTTTTTTTTTTTTTAAAGTTAAATAAAATATTTAATTGAAAAGAGCAAAAACAAGAAACTTTAATATCCAATTAAAAATGCTTTATTGTGTCAAAAAATATAAAGAAATTGAAAGGTGCACATATTTTTATAGCTGCATCTGTAACAACCTGTTCTTTCAAATTATCAGGTTATTTATTCCACATTGTAAATGCCAAAATAAGTCGTATGTCGCTTTGGTACCTGTGAAAATGTCATCCTATCCTACAAAACAAAAAACTTGCACACAATTTTAGCAACAGAAAAATAAAAAAATTATAGCTTTCAGAATATGATGACCCAAAAAAAGTTTTTGGGTGGCAAAAGTAGCAAAACATAAACTATTAATTTGATATAATTATATCATACTGACCCACAAAATCGCACTGCCTGGTAAACACTGTGAAAAAATGTAGATATCAAACTCCCAAAAAATTATTGCATTTTTTCCTATTTCACTTCCCAAAAAAGTTAATAAAAATGTTTGATACATTATACATCCTCTAGATTGGTGCTATTAAAGGGGTTGTCTCACTACAAAGATCATAGTTTAAAATGAGGGTAACCAAAATGTAAGCATGTCCATCCTTGGTTACCATTAGCAAAGTGCTATGGTTTATGAGAAATGGCTGATTTAATTGTGCTTAGCAACGGAGTTGAAGCCCAGTCAGGTTGCACCCAGTTACTTTGTTACTGGCTGTGAGCTGAGCAGCATGTGCCGGCCAAGGGAGAGAGAGAAAGAGAGAGCTTGGATGTGCAGTCCCACGTAAATCACTTTTGTGACACAAATGTGCAGTCCCATGTAAAACAACGGCAGCACGTAGCTGTGCTGTGCAGTCCCACGCAAATCACTTTTGTGACACAAATGTGCAATCCCATGTAAAACAGGGAGAGAACATAACTATACTGTGCAGTCCCACGTAAATCACTTTTGAGACTCGGATGCGCAGTCCCACATAAAAAACTTTTGTGACACAAATGGCAGTCCCATATAAATCACAAACAGAGAACACAGCTGTACTGTGCAGTCCTACATAAATCACTTCTGTGCCTCAGATGTGCAGTTCAACGTAAATCACTTTTGTGACACAGAGAAAGAAATAACACAGCAGTATTGTGCAGTCTCACGTAAATCACTTTTGCGACACAAATATGCAGTCCCATTTAAAACACAGACCGAGTGCAGCTACACTGTAAATCACTTTTGTGACTCAGATGTGCAGTCTCACGTAAATCACACAGAGAGAACATAGCTGTGCAGTCCCACGTAAAAACTTTTGTGAAACAGATGCTCAGTCCCACGTAAACCACTTGTGAGACAGATGCTTAAAGAAAAGGTCTGAGAATCCCTGTATTACAGTATGTTAGAGAATTGCTTAGACAGCAATTTGTAAAAATGATGTTACTTTTGTTCCCAGTACTAGAAGGATAAATATTTTTCTTCAGAGAGCCTGTTCCACAAATAAGTATTAGGTCGCGTCCCCATGGCACAGGACAAATACCGGCTGGTTTAAAGGGGTTTTGCCACAATGTAATGTTGACGTGGTATCCTCCAAAATGGGTATTTAATCACTTTTCTAAATATATGTGATTACAAAAAGGGAAGCCTCTGAGAGTTACAGCTTTCTTTACGTGCCCTTAGTTACTTAAAAGTTTGCATTAGACACGACAAGCAGCTGACAGGAGCTGATCTGGCCACGCTTGCATGTTTGCACTTCTTATCTGATGACACTGATGACAGGGAATTTGAACGAGCTGGCAAGGGACTGTGGAGAAAGATCTTGTCTTTTGTATAGAGAATCTGCTAGTTGTAATGTGATTATTTGAGTAAACATTGCACAACGCTCCCTGCTTCATGGCTGTGTTCTCAGCCCCCCTCTCTCTCCCCTGTGAGGCAGCATGTTTGTTTATTTTCTCTTCTGAGCAGATTAAGAGGTAAGAAACTCACTTCTTGGCAAAACCCCTTTAACCGTGCAGTGAGGACCGCTGCGCGGGTTTTCCGTAGAGGTCCATGTAAAGGTTGTCAGCCAGTTTGTAGACTTTTTTCAAAACTGAAAACTGTCTGTAAAACCGGCTGCAAACCCGTGCCATGGGGAAAAGCCCTTAATTTACTCAATTAGAAAATGCATAACGTTGCAATTGGAGTACGGTAAAAATGTGGCTGTGTGTCGATTCTGCTTTCAAATGCTTGTTATGTTGCCCCCCTGGTATTTTTTTAGTCCCTCTCATAGTATCCTTTAATATGTCTGCACATGCTTAGTA
The DNA here is from genome assembly GCA_025379985.1 of Phyllomedusa bahiana. Lineage (NCBI taxonomy): Eukaryota > Metazoa > Chordata > Amphibia > Anura > Hylidae > Phyllomedusa > Phyllomedusa bahiana. The sequence continues at coordinate 43,955 of JAODAL010014117.1, forward strand.
TATCAATCCTATCACTGGAATCCTGTAGTAGTGGACAGTAGTGGAGTAATGCGGTAACACACTTTTGTTCTCTTTAGAGAGGGATGAATAATGTCTAACTTCTCTATAAAGCTTCCTGAGTTATTTAACGTGGTCTGAATTATAGTGCTTATTTTGAGAGGTTGTTCTGTCTTGAGGGTTTGTCTTGTACTCTGCTAAATGTTTCCATTCAGTTCGACAGTAGTTTCTTCTTGTACAGCTTAACCTTTCTCTGTTTGCTGTAGTCCTTAAAAATTTTCGTTTTTTTATGGTCTTCTAATGTGATCTGACTAAGGAATCTGTGGGTCCTAGAGCCGCTTATTTTAACAGGGTAAGCTGTGGATTTTGGACATCTTTAGGATTATTATCAGGAATATGTACTGTATGTATATGTATATACAATTGAAACCAGAAGTTTATATACACTATATAACAAGACATATAGATGTTTTTCTCACTATCTGACATGAAATCAGAATAAACCTTCCCCGTTTTAAGTCAATTAGGAACCAAAATTATTTATATTTGCCAAATGCCAGAATAATGAGAGAGAGAGAATTTTAAGGCATTTTTATTACTTTCTGCAAAGTCAAAAGTTTACTACAACATTAGTATTTGGTAGCATTGTCCTTAAACTGTATGACTTGGGTCAAACATTTTGGGAATCCTTCCACAAGCTTCTCACAATAGTTGGTAGGAATTTTGGCCCATTCCTCCTGGCAAAACTGGTGTAACTGATCCATGTTTGTAGGTCACCTTGCTCGCACCTGCCTTTGCAGCTTTGAACATAAATTTTCAATAGGATCGAGATCAGGGTTTTGTGATGACCACTCCAAAACATTGACTTGGTTTGTCCTTAAGCCACTTTGTGACCAGATTAGCATTATGCTTTGGGTCATTGTCCATTTGGAAGACTCATTTCCACCCAAGCTTTAACTTTCTGGCTGATGTCTTGAGATATTGCATACGGTATTTTTAGGACTATAAGATGCACCGGACCATAAGACACACCTAGAGGGGACAAATAGGAAACAAAATTTTAAGCATAAAATGTTGGCTGAAATGTAGGTTTTTGTATACCATTTTGGGATACGTGTGACATTTTGATCACTTTTTATTCCACTTTTTTTGGGATATCAAATGACAAAAAAAAAAACACAAGTTTGGTGTTTGGAATTTTTCTTTCTACAGTTTGCAAAGGGGTAAATGATATTATATTTTAGATGGGACTTTTACGGACGCAGCAATACCAATTATGTGCAACTTTTTTTATTTGTAAATGAGGCAAAAGGGTGGGATTTTAAACTTTTAATATTTTATTTTTTTTAAACTTTTTTTTTACTTTAATACTTGTTCCCCCTAGGGCACTTGACCACGTGACACAGTTCCTTGTCCTATATACAGCAGTACTACTGTATTGCTATATGTAGGATTTTTATTCATTACCTATTACACCAGGGTGTAATAGATGTACATACGTGACAGCTGTGGAAGCCTACATGAGGCATCAGCTGCCATAGCAACCAGTCACTCCCCTGTAATTACATTGCAGGGGTTTTTTGGAGGGTGGAGCAGTGCGCAGCACCACTCCTCATTCACCTGGCGGCATCTAAGGTGTTAAGAGCAAGGATGGAACTGGCCCGATCCCTGCTGTCAGCTGTGGCCACCGGCTGCACTGATCGGCCGGCAGTTGCACTGAGCTGTCTCGGGCCAGCAAAAGACTGGAGTGTTGCAATGCTGCAGGAAGCCGGCGTTAGGATTTATCCCTTTAAACTCTGCCATCAGCTTCCCGCAGTATCACTCTTCTCCAGCCTCCTGCTGCCTTGAGATAGTATATTCAGACCATAAGACACAACCCTTTTTTCCCTCCAAATTTGGCGAAAAAAAGTATATCTTATGGTTTAAAAAATATGGTAATGTTCTTTCCTCCTGATACCATCTATTTTATGAAATGCACCAGTCGCTCTTCCAGCAAAACCACCCCACAACATGATGCTTCCACCCCTGTCTTTCACAGTTGGGATGGTGTTCTTTGGCTTCCAACCTTCTCCCCTTTTCCTCCAAACGTAACGATGCTCATTATGGCCAAAACGTTCAATTTTATTTTTGTCAGACCACAAGACATGTCTCCAAAAATGCAAAAATTGTTCCTGTGTGCATTTGCAAACATTAATCTGGCTTTTATGTTTCTTTTTGAATAATGGCTTCTTCCTGGCAGAGTGGCCTTTCAGCCATGTTGATACACTACTCGTTTCACTGTGGATAATGACACAATCTTACCAGCTTCCGCCAGCATCTTCACAAGGTCTTTTGCTTTTGTTCTTGGGTTGATATGCACATGTCGGACCAAAGCACGTTTATCGCTGAGACACAGAACCCATCTCTTTCCTGAGCGGTATGGTGTCTGGACATTTCCATGTTGTTTGTACTTGCATATAATTGTTTTTACAGATAAACGAGGTTTCTTCAGGTATCACGAAATTTCACCCAAGGATGATCCAGACTTTTGCAAGTCCGTAATTCTCTTCCTGATGTCTTGGCTGGTTTCTTTAGACTTTCCCATGATGTTACACACAGAAGCAATGTTTCTCTGGTGTGCTTTAAAAAATACATCCACAGGTGTGTCTCCTATTAATTTAGATGTTGCCAATAAACCTATTAGAAGCTTCCAAAGACATGACATCATCATATGGGCTGTCCCAGATTGTTTAAAGGCATAGTAATCCTAGTGTATGTAAAGTTATTACTTTGCCGAAAGTAATAAAAATGCCTTAAATTACCTAACATGAGTAAAGTTTATTCTGACTTCATGTCAGATAGTGCGAAAAAAAATGGGTCTCTGTATATTTTGTATGGAAACTTCTGGTTTCTGAAAAATCCATATATGATAATCTACACATGATTAATGATTCCAAAGACCTGTTATAATATATGGGATCCAACAGAGTAAATTATATTTAATATTGGTACACTCCCTTATTGAAAATCCAGCTCCTAGTCTCAGCAGAGAGGACAAATAAATTAAAAAAAGTAAATTATAAAAGCAGAATATGTTGCTATGTTGAAACAGATGCTTAGTCCTATATTTTGAGCTCGTGATGCGAAATGAACTAGAAAATGATAATTCAAAGGGAGGGTGCATTGTATAGACCACAGTTCTTGGAAAGCAATAATCTCTCAACTGCAACAAGAATGATCCTCTATAGATCTTTCTTATTGTGCTGATTACATGCCGAGCTTTGCACACTAGTCTCTGTGTGCTCAGTCTACTGTGCCACAAATTAAAATTATGCACCCACGCATGCTGCATTTTTTTATTGTAATTTTGTTCCATTTCTAAGCAAAGCTACACATCTTGATGGGTTACATATTCTCCTGGCTAAGTTATGCTCTGCAGACAGTGCAGGTCTATTGTGCAGTCAGGGGAGGAAGATATGATTGATATGTGTCTCTTCTCTGCAAGTTAAGCCAATGCTGACTGTTCAGTCAAACCTTAAAGCATTAGAAGAGTATGCTATGAACGTGGACAAAATAGAACTAGTTTATCACAGCTAGAAACTGGCCAAAAAACAATATGGTCAGGCTTTGAATGGCCCACAGGGGAAAAGGGAAAAACCATGGTGGGCCCCTGAGCATAGCTGACCTGGAGTTTTTTTTTTTAACTGCATAAACATCCTCAGAAGCCGCAAAAAAACATAGAAAGAGAGGCACAATTTAATAGGCAGAGGATAGTAGACATGTACAGTCATTTACAGTAGCTGTAGGGTGGGCCACTAAAATAATCTCCACTGGTAGGCCCTGAAAAAAACTCAACAGGTGGGCCTCTAGAATCAACTCCACCTGTGGGCCCTAGGCACCCCAGTCCGACACTGAATGGGGTCAAAGTATGTAAATATCTATGTATGTTACAACCAACTCTCCCTTAAACATTAGTCTATGTACTGTTTATCAGGAGTTTATGCGACTGGGAAAACAGTCTATGCCCTGGTTATGTTGTACAGTATGGCATGATTATAGCAATGCGTGACAGTATTAACCCTGGTACTGTGTGGCACCATAGACTTATTATTGTGGTATTATCTAGATAACACTTTTTTGTTTGCTGTATGGTGTTCATATAGGTGCTACATTGAACTGTCAACAGTGGTGTGACCATTTCTAGGCCATGTACAGTATGTACTATATGTGTGTATATATATATATATATATATATATATATATATATATATATATATATATATATATAATGTGACAGAGTGACTTCAGGGAGTTGGTCCCTAGTCAGATTTCAAAACCCAATGCATTACAAAAAACTTGGAACATTCACATTCTTCCATCACATTTCTGACTGAAAATGTACTGTTCAATGTCATTGGGTTGTCCAAATCTGAAATCTGACCACATAAGCCGCCCCTAAAAAAGACAAAAAACTAAAACCGATTGTAAAATACTGTCGGATTCTATTATAGAATCCGACCGATATTTTACAATTGCTGTGTGAATATACACTTATGTCTTTAGTTCTCTGTTACTTCTGTTCTGCCCTGCATCAGTTTTTCAGTGTTTTCAATTCCTGAGCTTTTTTTAGTGGTTCTTAAGTGGTTCAGTGATGTTTTGGTTAGGGTCAGCATAGCTGAAGGATATTAATAGGGATATCGTCAGGAGTATAATAGGGCCAGGGGGTTCTGGTGTTAGTACCAGCACTAGGAACAGAGTAATGAAATCTAGTCATTAGTGTCAGGTGTTTTTCGGTGTCTTGTTCCTTTATTCTTCTCACTTATCCGCCCATCTTTATCTGTGCCCTTGTCATCATCTGTCTTGCTGTCCATCATTCAGCCGGTCATAAATCAGGCGCATTCTAGTGTAACACGACATTTCTGGCTCAGGTATACTACTCTGAAAGTGGTTTACCTGTTCCAGCAGTAATGCTCCTGGAATTGGCGTAGCGAAGCTATACATCTATAGCTTCGCACGGTTCTAGTGCGCCCCAACCTCCCGCGCACCCCCCGAAATTGGGCGCATTACAAAGTGCCGCTTGTGCTCTGTAATGCACCTGATACTGGCGTGCGGGAGCTTTTTCAATAATGCGAATGGGGCAGTGCCTGATGTCAGGCTGAAAATACGCCAGACTTCTGCCGCAGCTCCATTCATACATGTCCCCAAATATGTTACCAGTATTTTGGCAATGACATAGCATGTGTGTAAAATAAACATAACAGGCAGATGAATATGAGATTGGATTTTTCAATTGTAGCTGATTTGAACTGGTTTTTGTTGTACTTTTTTTTATCAATTCAAGAATAGTTTGTATCACAGGAACCACTTATTGTGTTATCTGGTACTCTCTGCATAGATTTTCTGGTTATGCTGACTATTTGGGTGTAACTAGCGATTGCTATGGGGCTGAGAGGTTGAGGAGGTCCGCTTGGGTATAAGAACATTGTTACTTTTTGTATGTAACAAGTAGTTGGTGACTTTCTGCTCTCCAGCACTACTATCTGGGTTCCCTGATATATGGGGGTATAATTTATACCTTTAACGATTGCATAATTTTTTTTAGTGTATTCTAATTTGGTAGTGTGGCCCCATCTCATTTTGCTATATAGCCCTATGAATTCTAGTTATGCCTCTGCTGACTGAAATACAAACAGAAATTCAGTCTGTGTCATATTGGCTAAACATATGAGTATACAGTGGTTCATATACTTAAATGGGCTGCACATCCCGTATTAATAGGGTTTATTTACTTAGCAATGTAATGCTTGTATACTGCATCTGGCCCTTAAAGGGGTTTTGCCATGAAGTAAGTTCCTTATCTCTTATATAAACAAAGCATGCTGAGTCACAGGGGAGAGGGAGAGGGTGAGCAGAGAGCTAGGAAGAAGGGAGCATCTTCAATGTTTACTCAAATAATTACATTACAACCAGTGGATTATCTATACAAAAGACACAGCCTCACACACTGCACTTTCTCCCCGGCCTCTTGCAAGCTCCTTCATGTTCCCTGTCATCAGATAAAAAGTGCAAACACGCAAGCCCGGCCAGATCAGCTCCTGTCAGTGACCTGATTGTGTCTAATGTAAACTTTCAGGAAACTAAGGGGGGGCTGAGCAATGCTGTAGCTCTCAGAGGCTTCACTTTTTGTAATCACATATATTTAGAAAAGTGATTAAATACCCATTTTGGAGGATCCGACGTCAACACTACATCGTGGCAAAACGCCTTTAAGCAGAAATACCAGAAACCAATTCTGCCTTTCTGTGTGCTATCTTCTACTAGAATACTTTTTGCCTAGTGTTGTGGTTTGTGGACCAGCTTCATTATACAGAAACTCTACCTAATTGGATGGAACATTTCAGATTTCAACACCCAAGGTCATATAAAGCAGTGCCAGTTTTACCAATTTCTTTAATTCAGCCAATCATTTCTAACTTTTAGAGTCATCACCACATCACATATGGAAGAAGCTAGTAAAAAGCTGTTCATATTATTGTGGAGGGTTGTACCTATTTTTCTGATCAGAATTTTCCCGTATGTGCATTACAAGGTGTTTAGGAATAGCTCATCTATATGAGTAGGGAAATGTTCATTATACACAGGTTGATGCACAATGGTCCCTATTATTATTGAGCTTTGGATTTGGGCAAATCTTAAATTTGACCTGAATCTCTGCGATTTGATTTAGTGTGGCCCAAATCAAAGCTAGGATTAAGTTTAGGATTTCTATGCATGGAAGTCCCAGTGAACTATAGTTCACTGGGACTTCCAGTCCAGCCTTACTTTTGGTCTGATGTCATTTCTGGTTAATGTTACACAGGGGTTGATGCTTAAAAATGCGTGAAAAACCCTAACCCCAATTTAGGGTTAGTGTAAAAAATTTTAACCCAAAACCTGAATTTGTTTTCACAAGTTTGGCCAAACCGGTGTTGAACCAAACAGCTATGCATTTGAGCAACACTAGTCCCTAGGATCTCTCCTCAGGGATTGTTGTGATACAAGGAGGCACTGCAAAGTCTGAGCATGTTCTATGGCTAATAACCCTATTTATTAATTCTGGAGAAAAAAAAAATTAAATGCTTTATACTGGTAAAATATAAAATGTAAAAATGTTTTTTTTTTTTTATCACAGAATATTTTGCACTACAGCTCCAAAGAGAAAATAAAATAGAACAGGAGTGGAGATCCTACACCACAGATCACATTACATTTTGTATAAAACTATTATGGAATGAAATCCATGCAGTAGAGTTATATTGGCTTCCATGGTTGTAATTGAAGGCTGTTTGTTACAATATATATTATCCATATACAGTCTTACATCTTGTAGTTACTCTCCTTTTGCAGATCACAACCGGATCATACCTGCAATAAATACATTCTAATATTATGATGTGCAAGGGAGAAAACAGTAATATTTCAGCTTATACATATGCAAATGGTTAAGTATGGGTAACAGACAAATCATTTTTGGATTTACTCTACAGTATGTAATATCCTTATATTTTAAGTGGCTGTCCACTGAAAAAAATGATATTGGAATAGGACCAAGGTAGGTTATTTTTTCCAATTGGATAAAACCTTTAATAGCATTACAATTTTTCATACTCTCATGGCTTCACTCAGTAGTCATGAGGTCAGTATATTATAATCTTAATCATATATACCATAAATGTATTTGATGGGAAAAGTCCTACCACAGACAAACCCTTTGTTTTGCAAAGGAAGTTTCATACACCGATATACTTTATTTGCCGTGGCAGAAGTGTCGTATTATATGGTTGCCATTGAATGGCCAAAGCAGCTCTCCATTCTAGCTCAATGTTCTGGGTCAAATGGTCTCCAATGGGGGATACTCCTCTTGAAGTCCATATACCGTAATAGAAATAGGGTCAGAGGTTTTCTTCATGAGATGACCCTATATGGTAGAATACTTAAAGGGTTTGACCCATTATAAGTTACTAGGTGGACCACCATGGATCTGAAGACTGTCTAGAACTGATACAGTGTAGAACCTGCAACCGACCTCCTTTAGCTGAGTGATTTGCTGTTTGGAGAGAAGGTCAAATTGGCTGAACATGATCTGAGCAGTTTTTCTCACATAGAATGAGTATGTGATGGCATACTCTAGTCATACATAATTGAAAGCTTTATTAATACAAAAAAATCAATGAATAACGACTAACCATAATAAAATGACATAAATCATTAAAAACACTCAGTAGTGGTAACAAATAGCATAAAGGAGGGAAATATAAACCTAGGTACGAAAAAAAGCACTGAATCTGCAGACCACTGCTAAACAGGAATAGTAAAGCTGAAAATGATTCCATTTGTATGAAGTTTCAGCCCCTTGAGAAAGCATTGCCAGAAAAAGCAGATTGAAGCATTTTTGTGGTGGTGCCGGTCTCTTTTTTTGAGGAACTTTTTTTCTGCTGTGTCGGGTTGTTGTTTTTTAAATATTTCTTATAGTAATTTTATGCTTTATGAATCATGTTTAGCAGATTTTATTATTTTGACAGCCTTTATTAATTAATTTTTTTGAATAAAGGCGCTTTTTTTACCTTTTTATTACTCTATGGTCCTTGGTTAAATTATTTATATATTTGGTCTTTATGCGATATATATTTTGTTTGGAGATCCATATTGTTTGGTGTGTATATTATAGTAATATGCCATTATTTACTATGATAGGATTAATTGTACCATAGGCTCTGAACTGTTCACAAAATTTGTACACTCTACCACTCTGCACATGCCAAATCTATTATCATCAGCAGACCAGGAGTGGGCTGGCAGGTTCTAGACTTCCTTGGACTGGCCCACCAGGTGGCCTGTAGTCCCTGAGCCATGCTTGTCCTTTCAACGGTTGAAAACTAAGGTGGAGCAGAGAGCCATAAGCTTACTGCTTCGCCAACTACTACTATGGGCCAAAGGCCAGGCCTTTGGTCTACAGGAGTAAGAGGCGCAGGCAGAGTAATGTAGCGATATTATCATGTCTCCTGTCCCTGCTGCATCTCCTGCCTTAGGCCTGTTGCCTCTAGGATCCCAGAAGCGTTGCCTGGCAGTGGGCAGTGTATTATTATTTTCATTTTTTTAATCAGAGGTCTCAATTTAGAATGGGAGCCTCAGTTCCTACTTACAGGAAGCCTATATAACTACCTACCTACTTATTATAGACCACCATACAATTCTCCTACAGTACCTACCTACTTTATGGGGAGCCTATATGCCTATCCTACCTATTGGGGCCTATTTGCATACCTACTAGAGGGGCTATATATTTACATACAGTTGAAAACAGAAGTTTACATACACTATATAAAAAGACACATATGCATGTTTTTCTCACTGTCTAACATGAAATCAGAATAAACCTTACCTGTTTTAGGTCAACTATAAATACTAAAATTATTTATATTTGCCAAATGCCAGAATAAGGATAGAGAGAGAGTTTTTAAGGCATTTTATTACTTTCTGCAAAAGTAAAAGTTTATATATATTTCATTAGTATTTGGTAGCCTTGCCAATAACCTGCATGTCTTGGATATCTGTCCACAAGCTTCTCACAAGTTGGTAGGAATTTTGTCCCACTCTACCTGACAGAACTGGTGTAACTGAGCCATGTTTGTAGGTCACCTTGTTTGCACCTGCCTTTTCAGCTTTGCCTATAAATTTTCAATAGGATTAAAATCAAGGCTTTGTGATGGCCACTCCAAAATATTGACTTGGTTATCCTTAAGCCACTTTGTAACCAGTTTGGCAGTATGCTTCGGGTCATTGTCCATTTATAAGACCCATTTCCGTCCAAGCTTTAACTTGTTGGCTGATGTCTTGAGATGTTACTTCAGTATTGCCACATAATCTTCTTACCTCATGATGTCATCTATTTTGTGAAATGCACTAGTCCATCCTTCAGCAGAATAACCCCACAACATGATGCTGCCACCCCCGTCTTTCACAGTTGGAATGGTGTTCTTAGGCTTCCAAGCTTCTCCCTTTTTCCTCTAAACTTAACAATGGTCATTATGGCCAAACAATTCAATTTTAGTTTCATCAGACGAAAGGACATGTCTCCAAAAAGGTAGGTCTTTCTTCCTGTGTGCATTTGCAGACATTAATCTGGCTTTTATATTTTTCTTTTGGAGTAATGGCTTCTTCCTGGCAGAGTGACCTTTCAGCCCATGTTGATACAGTACTCGTTTTACTGTGGATAATTACAAAATCTTGTTAGATTCCGCCGGCATCTTCACAAGGTCTTTTGCTTGTGTTCTTGGGTTGATATGCACATGTCGGACCAAAGCACGATTATCTCTGAGACACAGAACTCGTCTCATTCCTGAGTGGTATGATGGCTGGACATTCCCATCCTGTTTGTACTTGTATATAATTGCTTTTACAGATGAATGAGGCACCTTCAGGTATCTGGAAATTGCACCCAAGGATGATACAGACCTGTGCAAGTCTACAATTCTCTTCCTGATATTTTGGCTGATTTCTTTAGACTTTCCCATGATATTACACACAGAAGCAGCGTGTTTCTAGTGTGAAATTATATCCACAGGTGTATCTCTAATTAACTCAGATGTTGCCAATAAACCAGAAACTTCCAAAGACATGATATCATCATGTGGGCTGTCCCAAATTGATTAAAGGCAAGTAATCCTAGTGTATGTAAAGTTTTGACTTTGCAGAAAGTAATAAAAATAAATTAAAAAATATTTCTCTCATTATTCTGGCATTTGGCAAATATAAATAATTTTGGTAATCCTAATTGACCTAAACGGGTAAGGTTTATTCTGATTTCATGTCAGATAGTGAGAAAAACACGCATATGTGCCTTTTTATATAGTGTATGTAAACTTCTGGTGCCTATATACCTACCTAACTAAATGGAAGCCTATATACTTATTCTCCTACCTACTTTATGGGGACTCTATATACCTACCTACTTAATGGAAGGCATATATACATGCCTACCAAATGAGGAGCCTATATACCTTTCTATCTTCTTAATGGGGGCCTATATATCTACCTACTTAATGGGCAGGCCTATATATCTACCTACCTACTGGGAACCTCTATACCTACCCATCTTCTGGGAACCTATATATCTACCTACTGGAAGGCCTTTGTATTTATCTGTGTATTAGGGTGCTTATATACTTACCTACCTACTGGAAAGCCTATATACCTATCTATTTAATAGTGCCTATTTACAAACCTTCCAACCTGCCTAATTGGGTGCCTCTAATCCTACCTATTTTGGAGGTGTGCATACCTCCTATATGGGGACACAAAACAAGACTAAAACTGAATGCACAAATGGGAGCCCCAGAGCACTCTTTAGGCACTTTTACGGTTAGAATAGCAAGGGGTTCATTATTGCCATTAGAGGCACTTTGGATGGGAGCTTGTACAGAGCGATGGATCTTACATATTTGTGCATGGTAAATTCTGCAGTATTGAGTCGTGGCCAGGAGAAGTCATCATGACAGTCTGGGCTCGATGGACAAGAAAAGGGAAACAGACTGGCTCATCAGAGAAGATATCTTCTGTGAGTCACTGGATGTCATTGTTTTTTTTTTTTGCTTCACTGTAATGTGATGGCAATTAGACTAGTATCTGTCCTCTATGCGGTCACTCTATGGCGGTGTTGTAGGTTATATTGCACTTGTACAGTGGACCTGTGTCCCTAACCCTGTGATTTGAGGATTCTATGTGCCACTTTTACTTTCTTGCTTGTATAGATGAGAAAGTTAATTTTTGAAAGTGGTGAGTTGTAAAGGCACAATTTTAAGGTGTATATTTTATGTGGGATGATGGGTTTTTTTTAAGGACTGCTTTTTAGTCCCAGTCTTGCCCTGGTCACTGGTACTGGCTATGGGGCACAGTTGAGATACTAAACAGTAGGACACTAACTGGGCATTAAATGGCAAATGGGCATATGATTAAGTGTCTGTTTGGTGCCCATTTGCAGCTCATTGCCAGTCAACTGCCCTTTTGCATCCTGTGGACAGGATGCCAATATGTCTTTTCTGTCATAAAAGGGTACTAGCTTTTCTAGAAATACCAAATGGTCACTAAGAAAACATTGAACACCTGTTACAAACATAAGACCATTCAGGCAAAAAGAACCATAGTGGTTAGGTTATGTGAGCATGGGAGCTTTGGGCCCTATGGCTGACCAGAATGAACACATTATAATCTGCAATTATTTATTACTCATATTGTGTTACAAGAAATAGCTTATAATATGGTCCCAAACTGGAACGCCACTGAATTTTTTTTTATTTTTCTTAGTCCTTAGGACACAGAAGCTAAGATTGGGAGCTAAAGTAGAAATCTCTTTTCTATTGCAATATAAGTCTCACAGGATTGGTGTGAATGTTATGGTAATAGGTATGCAAATCATTTCACAAGTTTTAGTGAAGCAAAGTACATTTCTAAAACCCAAACTCTTCTCTTTTCAGCATATGTGCATTATGAAAGTTCAGTGAGTTGAATCTTACTTGTTAGATGTAATGAAATGTGAAGTTTTAGACTTCTCTGTAGATCAGAAAATTTTACTCCTGCATTTTATTTCTCTGTAGATTAAAACTACAAAGAGTATCTTTATAGTGCCTGGTGGGGAAGGTTGGGATGTGATGCTTTCGTGCCTTTCAAATTTAGCTTTGCTATGTCTGTATGTGGGCACAATGCCACGCTTTATGTTTCTGTTGGGACACTAATCATAAAGATTGCCAAAGACCCTCCAAAAACATCTGATCAGTTAATGCTTTCAGCAATGAGATTTTCTAGTTTTAGTGCTTAATACTTAGTTTAGATCTATATAAAAAGCTCAAAAACTGCAAAGGCATAAAATGTGACAAATGGTTAAATCATACATGCCAACTCTCCCGTTTTTGGCGGGGGGGGTCCCGCTATTTGGGGTCCCCTCCCGCCCTCCCGGGGGAGTTGGCATTCTTCCCGCCGCCTGCAGGCGCGGGGGTCCTTTAAATTACCGCGGCGCAAGAGTAGCGCTGGTGCGCTACTCTTGCGCCGCGGGAACCCCCTCCTAGAGGCGGGTGGGAAACGGCCGCAGCGGCCGCTCACCCCGCCGCGGTCTCACTGTGCGGGGAGGAGGCAGGGGGGATCGCTCCCTCCTCCTCCTCTCCCTGTATGTACGGCGCCGGTGTGTGCGCCGTACATACAGGTCAACGGCACAGGGGGAAGTGACGCGCGCTGCAGGGGAGTGACGCGCGGGCTGCTCTCACTTCCCCCTGCGCCGCTGAAGAGATCGGTCGGGGAGCGGCCACGCGGGCAGGAGCCTGGTAAGGTAAGTGAATTTTATTATTTGATTTTTATTAGCTTTAGGGGGCTCTACCTGGCAACAGAGAGGGCAACTACCTGGAACAGAGAGGGCAACTACCTGCAACAGAGGGGGCACTACCTTGCAACAGAGGGGGCACTACCGGGCAACAGAGGGGGCACTACCTGGCAACAGAGGGGAAAATCTCCCTGGCAACAGAGGGGGCACTACCTGGCAACAGAGGGGACATCTACCTGGCAACAAAGGGGGCACTACCTGGCTAACAGATGGGGGCAGTACCTGGCAACAGAGGGGACATCTACCTGGCAACAGAGGGGGCACTACCTGGCTAACAGATGGGGCACTACCTGGCTAACAAGGGGGCACTACCGGGCAACAGAGGGGAACTACCTGGCAACAGAGGGGGCATCTCCCTTTGGCAACAGAGGGGCATCACCTGGCAACAGAGGGGGCATCTACCCTGGAAAAACAATGGGGACATCTACCTGGCAAACCAGATGGGGCACTCCCTTGGAAACAGATGGGGGCACTACCTGGCAAACAATGGGGCACTACCTGGCAAAACAGATGGGGGCACCTACCTGGCTGACAATGGGGGAAACCTTTACCGGCTGACAATGGGGCCCCTACCTGGCTAACAAGGGGGGCACCTACCTGGCAAAACAATGGGGGCACCTACCTGGCAAACCCAAAGGGGGCAACTACCTGGCTACGAAGGGGGCACCTACCTGGCTACAAATTTGGCTCTACCTGGCTACAGAGGGGGCATCTACTTGGCTACAAGGGGGCATCTACCGGCCTGTAAGGGGCACTACCTGGGTTTTGGGGGGCTACTAAACCCGGCTATAAGGGCATCTACCTGGCTTTCTTCCAAAGCCGTTATGCAGTAAGGTGGAGTGGGTGTGGCTTTTTGAAGGGGCGTGGCATACCAACAAAATTCTCCGCCGCCCACTAAATTCTCCTGCTTTTTCATTTTCGAAAGTTGGCAACTATGGGTTAAATATGTGGATGCTTGTTAATACATTTGCCGCATTTTCTGGTTGTCGGTGATCTGGCAACACAACTGGCACAGATTTCAATTAAAACTTATGCCAATTTCTAAGAATCAGAAGATGGCACATTTTAACACAAAACAAGCATGCGTAAAAACATACAACTTTTTTTCTGCCGTAATAGCTCCATTTAGGCTCCGTGATTCAGATGTCAACAGAGCCCTAGCTAAGAGACCAGGGCTTAGACTGGATAAAATGATATTGATTGCTCAGCTCAAGACTAACATGGGTTAACACGTAAAGGTTTAAAGCCTCAGACTGCTAACAAAAGTGTTCTCATTCTGTCAGCAAATGTCATTAAATGGTAAGAAATTGGAACTTAAAGTATGCTGCATAGTTTAGGAACCTTTAATTTAACTAGCAAGAGAGCACTGATAACCTATTTAAAGAGAACCTGTCACATAGGTTATGCCTTTCTTGCTGAAGACAGCACAAGCTAGTGTCAGACCTGCTGTTTCCAGCGCTGTGTCCCTTATTCTGTAAGATGCTGGAGTTTTCGAGTAATGCTCAAATCTGCAGTTTTCAGCCCCTTTTTTTCATGCCCCGCCCACCTCAGATAAATCTATTACTTTGAATAGGTAGAAACATGTGAATAACTGCTAGATGGGCGGTGCTAGCCTTTGGTGGGTGGGACTAACACCTGCTCAGGAATAAGGGGCACAGTGCTGGGAACAGTGGGTCTGACACTACCTTGTGCTGTCCTCAGCAAGGGGGGCATAAACTATGTGACAGGTTCCCTTTAAATTAAGTCCTATAGATATGTTCACAACTAAGTGCTTGGAAAAGTGCATCGTTGCTGTAGGCTGGCAGCAAAAGACAACTCGTTACACATATTGGGAATCTTGTACTTCTTGAAAATCCAAATATGTATTATAATTCCATTAAAATACGATACCAATAGTCCATGGTATATTATAGATCTGCTTACACCTTTCAGACAAGCAAGTTTTCATGATCACACCTAGTTGTCTGAAACGCGTAAACAGGTCTGTTCTATACCATGGACTCTTGGTGTCATATTTTATTGGAATTATGACATAAATGCTTAGATTATTAAGAACCTGATTCCCTTTTTGTTATACACAGTGTATGTAGATAATACTGTGCAAAAGCTTTGGGCAGATGTGGAAAATGCAAAAAAAAAATTCAGTGAATGAACAAAAAATAAATCAATATTTCGTGTGACCTTTTGCCTTCAAAACAACATCAGTTCTTCTAGGTGCACCTAAAGGAGTTTTGCCACGATGTAATGTTGACATGGGATCCTCCAAAATGGGTATTTAATCACTTTTCTAAATATATGTGATTACAAAAATTACAGTATGAGAGATCTACAGGCTGCCTTACCTGCCCTTAGTTACTTAAAAGCTTCTATTAGATACGACCTGACAAGAGATGCTGGCCGGGCTTGCCAGAGAACACTTCTTATCTGATGAGAGGGAGCTGAAGAAGCTTTCAAGGCACCGGGTAGAAATATGTTGTCTTTTGTATACAGAATCCACTAGTTGTAGTGTGATTATCTGAGTAGATCCCTGCTTTATCTGATGACAGAGAACATGAAGAAGCTTTCAAGCTGCTGTGGAGAAAAGGTGTTGTCTTTTGTATACAGAATCCACTAGTTGTAGTTTGATTATTTGAGTGAACATTTCACACGATCCCTTATGCATGGCTCTGTGCTCTGGCTGTGTCTCTAGCTCTCTTAGCTCAGCGTGGCTTGTTTACATTTGATTCTTAGCAGATAAGGCATGTCCTGGCAAAACCCCTTTAAACAGTTTTTGAAGGAACTTGGCAAGGAGGTTGTTCCAAACATCTTGGAGATGTAACCACAGGATGTAGACTTGTTCATATCCTTCTGTCTCTTTATGTAATCCCAGACAGACTAGTTGATGATGACGAGATCACGGCTCTGTGGGGGCCATATCATTACTTCTAGGACTCAGGCAAAGAGTAGTCACATCAAATATTGATTTCACTTTGATTTCTCTTTGTTCTCTTTGCATTAGTTAAGTGATAAAATGAACTATTAGCACTTCTATATTTAAAAGCATTCTTACTTTGCAGAATTTTTTCACACATAAAACTAAAACTGTTGCACAGTACTTTATGCTTTAAAATCTTTTAATATCCGTGCTCTGTTTTAGGAAATATAGCAATATAAATCTGCAGGTGGTTAAAAGGGTTTAGTGTGATTTTTATAGAATTGACTAAGAGTTGAAAATGTAAAAAAAAAATGACTTTTTTTCATCCATAATTCCCTCTGCTATTAGTGTTTCTAGCACTTTGGTGTCCCCCAATAGCCCCACAGTGTCCAGTGAGTGGCTGCAGCATTCGATGAGCGAGGTATATGATGTCATGAGGGTATACGAGGGTTTCATGGTAAGCAAAGGTAATTTTTTTAGTTCATACCATTTCCAGCATTTAGTCAGATGTCTAAAGTGAAGTTTTACCTTTGGGGAACCTTTCCTTTTATACAGAAAATATGGTGGTTACAGGTACTTACTAATGTTTATTTTTCAATCCAAATATTTTCTATGACAAAGCAAAGACATGAAGCACTTACAAGTCCATTAAGAAATGTGCTGTGTTCCAAAAACATGTAAGGACCTACCTTGCTGAACATGTTGGGAATAAACCACTTTTCTTAATGGACTTATGAGTGCCATTTGCCTTTCTTTCTATACTGGAAGTGCTTTGTTATTTTGCACGACTTCTGAACAACGTTCCATAGTTGATAACAAAATAAAATGTTAAGTAGCTTTGTAAATAATTTCTTTTATGTATCTTGTACCAGTTTTCAATACAGTATATTCTCTTTCCTGCAAGAGTCACAATGAGAGTTAGTCATTATATGGGCTCTACTTCTATTTTATTAGCACAGGCATGGAACTGAACAACTTGGCTGTTACAATTCAGCTGTAATATGTGTCCTCACAATGCTCTGCTCTCTGGTAAATGGAATCCAGTAGGATTATAATGCATCGTTCTCTGTAAACTGATAATAACCATGGTATACACGGCTCTCCATAACCTGTCCCCACCATACTTCTCTGCCTGATTCTCCTGAAGTCTCCTCTCATGCAATCTCTGATCTTCACAGGACCTCCTTCTCTTCTCTTTTCTTATCATGTTCTCACACAACTGTCTACAAGATGTCCATCCCTCATTTTTTGTCTTCTCCCTCCTCTTTTGTAGATTGTAAGCCCTCATGGGCAGGGTCCTCTCAATTTCATTACTATTTTTTGCTTATTAAATGTTATAATTCAAATAAATGATAGGTTTACATATCCATTTGAAATCCACTGACAAAGCCGCTGGATGAGGGTGCTAGTCAAAGGTCAAAAGAAAGTGTAGTCTAGCAAACTAAACGAAAAATGTAAAGATATAAAATCATAATAAAAAGTCTTTATCCCATATGCTGTGCATCAGAGTGCATTGAGCCCTGAAACCCCAACGCATTTCTGACCATACGGCCCATTGTCATGGTATGAGCAGAAAGTAAAATATTTCAAAATATCAAGAGCCAATCAGACTTGCCACCCAAACTGAGAAAAGACCAGGGAGCACACTTATTAGAGCTCCCAATGATAGACAGGTATATGATTCAATCAGTTGAATGAATGAATGAATGTACCTGTAGCAACAGTGACATTTATAATGAACATACTATAAGTACCTCACAAAAGTAAGTCCACCCCTCACATTTTTGTAAATATTGCAGTATATCTTTTCATGGGACAACACGGAAGATATAACACTTTGATGCAATGTAAAAAAGTCAGTGTACAGCTTGTATAACATTGTAAATTTGGTGTGCTCTCAGAATAACTCAACACACAGCCATTAATGTCTAAAGCACTGGAAACACAAGTGGGTACACCCCTAAGTGAAAATGGGCAAATTGCACACAAAGTCTCAATATTTTGTGTGGCCACCATTATTTTCCAGCACTGCCTTAATTCTCTTGGGTATGGAGTTCACTAGAGTGTCGCAAGTTGTGACATCACAGAGTTGGTGGATGCTAGAGACCTTGTGCTCCTCCACCTTTCGTTTGAGGGTGCTCCACAGATGCTCAATAGGGTTAAGGCCTGGAGACCTGCTTAGCCATTTATCCTCATTTTCTTTAGCAAAGTAGTGGACATCTTGGAGGTGTGTTTCTGGTCATTATCCTGTTGAAATACTGCCTTGCGACCCCCCTCATGCATTGAGGGTATGTGAGTGGTTGTTTTATTGGTATTTTTGCATTTGTACAATCTCCCATTGCATTATACTGTGGCTTTTCTGCATGCTGGTGTGAACAGGTATTAAGTTAATGTGCAGTTTTTTATCATCTAATTGTTCCCCTAGTGGTGCGGTGTGTGAGCCGCTGCTCAGCAATTAGCTGCACCTGTTAATTTTTCCCAGGTAACAAATGGGCTTTGAGTTGCCTGCTACTGGGTTAAGTTTAGTCCAGCCATTGAGCTGTGAATATGGCCCACAATTTGTGTTTTTTATGTAGATGGAATTAAGGTAACAATTATATTTGTCAAGTGAATCTTGGTCCCCAAGTCATATGCAAAAAATATCATCGATATATTGATGCTAAGTCAAAGCGATTAATGGGATATTTAAAGAGATCTTCAAAGACTGCCATAAAAATGTTAATTTATGGCGGTGCTACATTGGACCCCATAGTGGTCCCTTCTAGTTGGGAATACAGGGTGTCCCCAAAAAGAGAAAAAAAGTTGGTAAGTACGTTGGACCATGGGAATACTCTGCTAACTACAGTATACTCATGTCATAAAATGTCATAAGGAGAGTTTAACGTCTTTTGTGTGAAGACTCTAATAACAATAATAAAACACTTATAAGCCTACTAAAGGTGTGCCATGGATTCTCTATCCAGTGTATATTCAGCCATTGGCTTTTCCACATGGCACCTGTCCACTATCAAGGTGTGCGGCTCCATCATACTATTGTTATCAGACCACAGTACATGATTCCAGTAATCCATGTGTAACGGCCCAGTCCAGTATTTGTCAGGCGTCAGGAGGTATGTTGTTACCATTAGCAACCCTGGACTATGTGTATTAGGGCCTACATGTGTATATCCTAGTTAAAGCCTCTCTTGTAGTATATTTAATGAGCAATGTATTTCTGTATTTCTATTTGTGTTATATTCTGTGTGTATTGACCTCTAGTGGTGAAGGTGTTGTTACAGTTTCCATAGCAACCCACTAGGAGATATTGATTGGTCAATTCATATGTCTGTAAAACAAGTGTTGAGCTTGATCAGAGCTCCTCCCCTGCAACCCATCAGTCTCTAGTGATTGGCCAGGGGAAAGCTGGCTCCGCCCACCCTCTACCCAAGAGGCTGTGCGGGTTCTGACAGTTGGTCAGTTGGTAGTCTGGAGTCACATCTAACCTCCCTGCATCACCTCAGAAATCCTGTCAGGCCTGAGGTTTAGTCCCCTAACCTGTTCCCAGGCAGCTATAAGGATTGATGCGTGTCCTCATTGTCTCAGTAGGACATTCTCTGTATTTAGTAGTGCCTGCTGTCGGATTGGTGAAGTGTTAGAGGGTCTCCCATTCACCGTCCATGTCTTCCTGGCTTACAAGTCAGTGTGTCCATGCATATCCCTCCTGCTTGTCAGTGAGTGTTTAGAACATCATCTTCTCTCAAGTTTATTCAAGAAACATCAAGTAACCATTCACACGCACCTTATAAAGGCTGAAAACCGCAAGTCCCTGGAGCAGGTCTGTCTATTTCATTTTGTCTATCTGCTAAGGCCAAATCCATAGTAACCATGGTTACCCCCTCTCTGAAGCTAAGGAGTCTGATCAAGCCTGCATTTACTCAAGACCTTATATACCTGTATCGAACTGTATAAAATAATCCCTTCAGTAACATTTTCATCTATTTGCACCATTATTGTGTAAAGACATTTTATTGAAAGAAGTTCCCTTGTGTATATGCTGAGAGGAGAAAGGGGCTCCATCACCCTCGGACCCTACCGTGACAGGAAGGTTGCAGAAGGTGAGCCCCAAAGTTGCACTACAACACCCAGCAACACCCTCCAGCACGGCAACATCATTATCACTCAAAGGGTATGACACATGTCTTTAGTGTGCTTGCCCTCAGCAAATTGGTTGTGGGTTTTCTTGTGCATCATGTTTAGAAAAGGCTACCTTCTGGGATGGCATGCAGACCAATTTTATGGAGACAATCTGTGGATATGACTATGAGCATGTGCAGTCAACTTCTTTGGTCAACCATGGCGAGGCCTGTTCTGAGTGGAAAGTCTCGTTTAACCGCTGTTTGGTCTTGGCCACCGTGCTGCAGCTGAGTTCCAGGGTGCTGACAATCTTCTTTGAGAGCAACAGACAGTTTTTGTCATGAGGTGCCATGTTGAACTTCCAGTGACCAGTGAGTGTGAGAGCGATAACATAAAATTTAACACACCTGCTCCCTATTCACACCTGAGACCTTATAACACTGAAAAGTCACATGACTGTGGAGGAAAAACTGCAAATTGGGCACAATTTGTTCATTTTCACTTAGCGATGTACTCACTTTTTTTGGTCAGCATTTTAGACATTGATGGCTGTGTCTTGAGTTATTTAGAGGGTGCAAAAAATTAACACTGTTATACAAGCTGCACATCGACATATTTACTTTTTATCAGAGTAAAATATCTTAAGTGTTGTCCCATAAAAAGATATAATTCAATAATTACAAAAATGTGTAGGGTGTACTCACTTTTGTGATATACTGTCTCTTTGGGAGTTCTAATCAGTGTGATAATTGATCTCTTCTCATTTTTGCTTGGAAGTTCATAATTGGTTCTTGATATTTTCAAGTGTTCTTATTGGTTGTGTTTTGGTCTTGTGTTATCTATGTAGATCCCTTTTGATTGTACCTGAAATTAAAGGCGGTTTTCAATAATATTAATAATAAAATATCACATCATTTTAAAAAGTAATGCAAGATCAATGAAGCACAGTGATAGGAGCAACATATCCTATTATCTTCAAATATAGATCTTGAGAACCATTACTTTTAATGTTGTAAATAAGGCTGGGTTCACATAGTGTTACTCCCTACCTTGGAGGCACCCTGACATTTCCGGGACGTAACCACGGCTGTCCCAAAAAGACTTTCCAATAGACAGTAATTCTTCATTGGGAACTTTTTATGTCTCTGTTAAAATTCTATTTGCCAGAAGATACAGGCCTGTTTTAATACTCTTGCACAAAAAGTGTGTATATTTGAACAAACGTAGTGAGCGAAATACCTTCATCCAAATAGGGCTATATTTGTTCTATTAGAGCCAGTCGCATTATTCCCTACATTGTGGTAACCTTTTTTCACAGTACCACCCACAACACATACTGGGATTAGGGCCTAATGCTTGTGGTGAAACCTTCACTAAACTTGTCCACTACTTTCCCACCACAGTACAAAGTCTGCCCCTCACCTCCTTTGTCTCTTCTCCCCGTCCTTGTAGATTGTAAGCCCTCCGGGTAAGGGTCCCTCTCTCCCTCTGTCGTGCTATTCCGTCATTATCCCGTATCACTGTAGCTCCGATTGACTTAATGACAATTCGTATGTAACTCTCCTCGAATGTACACGCCCCTGGAATCAAATGCCATTAACATAGAATAATAATAATAATAATAATAATAATAATAATAATAACCCAGCCTAACTTGTGCAAAAGCTTTTCTTTAAAGAGCTTCTTAAACTGCCACACTTGCTCACAGGATGCCTGTGGTATTGCAGCTTAATCCCATTTACTTTAATCTAAACTGTAATATCAGAACAAGCTCTGTCCTTTTGAAGAAAGTGGCCTTTTTATGTTATCCTGTAAAACCCCTTCCATGCTATCCCATACAATGCCGGCTCTGCTGGATTTAGGGAGATGAGTAAATATAGAAAATACGGACTTTATGAGCAGAATTTAGGCTCTGTTATCAGTGTCTGTAGAGAAGCCCCTTTCCTTTTATCAGTATTCTGCATACATCACGGGGAATAGAAGGCTCAGAAATATCTAAGCATGGGTGCAACAAATTGCAATTTTACTCAAGTCAATCTTTACTTGGAACATGATAATGTAGTTTATGACCTTGTAATGATGGTAGGAAAGCAGGAAAGTAAGCAGGAAGCAGGATATTGATACGCCTGGATCATCAATTGCTTTACATTGATAACCTTCAAGAATGTCATCAATGTTAGATACTACCTCCAGATAAACAGGCTGCTCAGCGGAGGAAAACATTGTCTTGTATTAAAATAGATTGGGACATTTGGGTATTATCTGTGTGAGGAGACTTATATTTCACAATAATTTGCCCATATCATAATGTAATGCTTCATGAGAGCTGTCATTTGTAAAGCAGATTATTAAAGGGACTGTCTGATTAGACAAAACCGCTATGATATAAAGCCAGCTGCACTACCGCGCGACAGCTCCATATCCAGGATAAATCTATTGCTCATCAGCAGCTCATTTACCCTGCAGAAACCTGCACAGGGGAATGTAAACACATTACAGGTGTCCTTATTTGTCCCCCCCCCCCCCCAAAAGACAGGCTTCTGTAATGTATGGATGGACTGGGTGCACCAGAGCAGGAGCTGCTGCTTGTTAGTGGCTCTTTTCTCTGTTTCATAAGTAGAGGCCATCTATGACGTCCATAGTCCCTGTTAGAAAGGGGGTGTCAAAATGAGAAATGCTGTTTTATGTTCAAAAAACTAAATTATACAATGAATTCTGCAGAGCCTGGTCCTTTCCTCTGTTAAATGAAGGTATAGATGTGTCATAGTCACTACAAAAGACATTGAAAAGCATTGAGAAAGTTGAGATAACTTTCAGTGCAATAATATCATAATGAGTTACTTGACAGTATTGTTGCCCAAATCTGTCCTTGTTTGGTTCAACACCAGTTAATCCAAACTTGTAAAAAAAAAATTCACTTTCCCCCAAACCTAAACAGAGTACTAATCTTGACCTTACACCCAAACTCCTAAATTGGAGAGGTAGTTTTTATTTTATTTACACTGATAGGTTATGGAATGTTTTCTCAACCTTCATCCATGCCCTGGTGTTTCTGGTCATGTGGCTCTGTCGCTCCGACGTCACTTCTGTCAACCTCACTTCAAGTCCAAAGTCACCTATGTAACTCTAACGTAATGATGGGTCAAAAGTGAGGTCAGGCAGAAATGACCAGAAGACAACCTAGCAATGGCTGTGGAGTCGACAAGCCAAAAGCCCCAACACGCCAAACTCCGTCACTTCCAACTTGCCAAACTTCCAACCTCCTGACTATCCCTCATACACAGTGCATGTTATCAATTATTAAACTTTAACTGTTTAGTAAAATGTAACATCACACGGGACTGTTTATCACACCTATACATGATACAATAATCAAGCTATTTCAGGTAAACAAGACACTGACAAGGCATAGAACAATCTTTTTTCTTTTTTTTTACTTTTTTCAATTTACAAAAGATTTTATTGGATTTTCCAAATTATAACAAGGCAATACATTTGTAGTAAACAAGACAAGTAGCTTCCAATATGAGCCAAAGTCAAATACAAGGTTTATCATAAGAGCAACTAGCGCGAGCGACAACATAGTATAATCGAAGATAATGCAGGACCCAGCGCTGTGTGATGTCAAGCGGTATCTCTTTGTGGTCTCTCACACCGATGGGTGTCTAACGAAATGCAATAGTTGAAGCATACTAATAATCGTAGGTGAGTGGATGATGATCTCTAAAACGCACTGAAAGAGTGCTCATTGGAGACAACCCTTTTCTTGCGACTTTAGATGGGAAAACAGGCATAGAGGGGGGAAGGAGAAAAAAGGAAAAAACGAAGAGGAATAGGTGTAGTGAAAAGAGAAGACAAGACAAAAAAATTAGACACCGATGGTCCTCTCATCACACGATGCCACCCGCACCCGCCCCCCCCCCCCCGACGACGACGCCCCCCCGACCAAGGCCCACTCCCCAATGGGGAAGTTAGGAAATGCGAAGGGACTCAAGAGGATTCAAGAGATAAGCTCAGGACATTCGTGGAAGTTAGGTATCCGTCCAGGTGGCCCCAAGTCCCAAGACATTGTTATAAAAGGGTCAACTATCTTTCATGAACTTTCTTTGAACACCTTGTACAATGTAGAGATTTGAAGAAAAAACATGTGTAACCCCCCAAAGAGAGCAACTGTGTTACAGTGGAGGCTAAAGAAGAGCATTCACTCTTCTTTTTCCCAGAGATTGCAATTGGGCTTCACTACCCAGACAGCCTGGTTTGGTTGACATCACAGGAGACAGGGAGGAGAGAGGAGGAAGGGACCAGGACTTGGAAGAAGGCCATAGAAGTGAGAACAAGACTATACTAACAGAGGAAGAGAGTGCTCTGAGAAAGAGACTGTGAGATTTCCCCCATGTGTCCTGGAGAAGATACTGTCTAGTCCTGTGGCCACCTGTCCAGCTGCGCATAGCCCCAGCTTCCCAACACCAGGAGCAATCCTTGCCTGCGCGCCCTAGCCTAGCACCCACACCTGAATTGTGTGACCCATGCAGCGTCATGGAATGCGACGTACCCGATTGTCAGCTTCTGTGAACAATGTAAGACATGAGTAGCACCTGGGAGGACTTTTGCTCATCAGTGCATGTGTACCACTCTGCCGTGCTTGGCCTCGAGTTGTTCTGCTGATGATTGCTAAAGGGCTAGCGTAATCTCAAAGTTTAGAGGCTACAATCTCAACGTTTACCAATAAGAGCTCCAACACCGCGGGCAAAACCTGGACCCCAACGGTTTTAACTGACGCTGCATTGCGCAGCCATTTTTGATTGCACTCTCACTGTGATTGATCATTTAGAGAGGGTAACTGACTGTATATTGACTGTGGGAGTACATACGTATGCCACCATCGTACAAAAAAAAAAAGCCAGCAATCGTAACTCTATTCCCTAAGGGGGCGTATTTTTGGAGACTTACTTGAAGTCTATTGATGATTTGAATATGTTATTGTGTTTTTCAACTCTATTTTCAATGTTTTGCAATTCTCCAAGCCACCATATCACCTATTAATTTACCGTAGAAATAAATCTTCTAAGAGTTTATCCCAACTCTGGGAGTTGGTAACTGGAGCTTAGACAAGGGTTTCCCGAGTCGACCCTGGCAGAAGAGGAACCACCTTTCTGCATACTGGAGAGCTGATACGAAGATTCGGGTCTCGAGGCACTGTGTCATAAGAGAGGTTGAGAGCGACAACACACCCTGCCCAAGGAGGTTGGCAAAAGTGGTGTTACAGTGAGGCACTTGCTGAGATCCGTACCAAGACATAAAGAAGTAAAGCAGGAAAAGCTGTCATGATCTCTACAAAGGAGAAGTGGGTCCTGAATGGTGTGAAAAGAATGAGCTCTAATTCGACAGGAACATAGTCTTGGCGATCTTATGGTGATACTTTATCATCACACTCATTTCAATGAACAACAACTCTTGCAAGATAGCTGTAAACGGCTTCCATGAAAATTGTCATCAGCCTACGAGTGGCTTTGATCGTACGGAGTGATCAAGTAAGGCAGTTGACGGCAGCCCTAAACTCGTGTCACTGAAAGTGTACTTTCAGAGACGGAAAATACTTTCCAACTAGTAAAAAGCTGTGCCAGTGCAGAACATGGACGAACACTGGAAGATTCATCTGGAGCCTGATGAGGCCTCAGCAAAGAGACCCTCTGCATCAGGAGGCACACAAGACTGCCGCGCAGACACGCGAAGCTAAGTACAAATTGCATTACCACACTAAGCCCCGTCTGGTGAGATCCTAAGCTCAACACGAAACTTCTGTACTGTTTTTGAGATGTGCTATGCACCAT
This sequence comes from Phyllomedusa bahiana, assembly GCA_025379985.1. Taxonomy (NCBI): domain Eukaryota; kingdom Metazoa; phylum Chordata; class Amphibia; order Anura; family Hylidae; genus Phyllomedusa; species Phyllomedusa bahiana. Next base: position 70,197 of record JAODAL010014117.1, read on the forward strand.
GAAGCGGTTCGTTCCAGCCAATTCACAAAGTTACAAGAGCCCCGAGGGAGGCTATCGTCGCTGAGAACATTCTCAGGTGCCACCCCTACCCCAGCGAGGAAAGAGCGGTATGAAACGTGGTGAGAGATGTTTGCCTGCAGTATCTGAAGAGTGGCAGTGCAACGGATGCTGTAAGAAGCAGAGATAGTAGATAGTTTTTGAAGGCCCAGCTAAGGAAAGTGTTGCAAGCTGCTTGGCGAGCAAGCCACTAGCAACTCATCAAGAACTATATGGATGCCCAAATAATAACAGAATCGCTTTAATGGGTCCCCCAAAGATGCCACTGAACCTCTTTATAGACTCCTTTCCCTGCACATACCTACCAGAGCCAGGGTGAAAGATGTCCGAATATCTCTACCGACTAGACAAGCTGGGTTCACAGAATATGTCCAAAGGGGGCTTAACCCCAGTAAAATATTTGACCAAATGAGACCGATAAACCAATTAACTTAGCGAGAGCTTACTCAAGATCCAGGCATCCAAAAGGGCCCAACAGAAGATCCTTCAGTGCGGAGTATGGTTCGATGGGAGCTGTTGAAAAGGGGTCTCCAGGAGGCCAGAAAGGAACGCTCTGAAATGCATCATAGAAGATGTTCGTCTCATAGCTGACCACCGCCAAATTAGAGTCCCTAGTCCTGAGAAGTGGACTACCTTGTACGAGAAACCACCACGTCAAAATGGTTAAGAATCCGAAGACAGGGCTGTGCTTCCTACCCACCCAATTTCGGAAGATGGTCCATCGTCACAGCAATGATGAACCTGGGCATCTGGGTGTAATGCGGAAACCTCTGGACTATCTTCTATAGACACAGGATTTTTTACTTGAGGCCAAGAATGATAAGCTGAACATGAGGAGACCTGCAAGTCCCAGTACGCGGGAGGCACTTCTGAGGAAGACTCTATCTACCCACGCTATCCGCCCCACTTGTCCAACATCACCGAGTGATGGACCACTGAGTTAGTGGTGTATCGATTTTCTTGCATTGAAACCTGATGAGGTCAATGTCAGCAATTATTAGTGGATCACTGACCATTTCACCCGCTAGGGCCCAATCCAAACAGCTACCCAGAGACCAGAGGGCAAACACTGCGAGAGCGCGAAAACTTTGTGGGAAAAAGTTCTTTCTGCATTATGGGCTGCCAGCCCGCATCCATACTGACCAAGGAGAGACGTTTCGAGAGTCGGCTGCAATCTAAGGAACTGTGTGGCAGAAGATTCTGCGGGATCAAGAAATCCAGAACGCACACCTTTCCTCCCCGACAAGCGGGATCCTCCAGCCCAGAGAGATTTCAATCGCAACCTTCTCACATGTTTGAGTGCACTTTGAACCCCAATCAGTCAAAGCGACTCTGGAGTCAACATATCAGTCAGTTAGTCCACGCCTACAATTGCACCAAGAACGAGTCAACTGGTACTCACCCTTCTTCCTAATAGTTCGGTTAGGGATCAACGCCAGGGCTACCAGTTCAGTATATTAGTTTTGGGGTATCACCTGACCTCCTTTACCATCTCATAAAGAACCTACTTAGAAGTAGTGTCCACATAGTCTGAAGAGAGATACAATTAAAGGAGGCCTATAGATTGGCTGAACAGGCTTCTGGTCGAGCAGGAAGGCGAAAACACAAGAGTCCCGTTACGACTCGAGTTAAGTCTTCGTGACAGCAAGTTCTGCAGCCTGAGGGATAGGGATCTCTCTCTCTCTCTCCAGCAACGGATCAAGGTCTTTCTGGAAAACACAAAACACAAGCTTGCTGATCGTTGGCATCCAGAAAACCAAATGTAGTAGTAAAACAACTGCCTGGTGTTCCCTGTCTACAGGGATAAGCTGAAAATGGTAGGGCTGCGGTGGATTTTGTCCCAAGACCTATCAATCGCCAACATCTGTTACCTGTAGGAAAGATATATCCATTTCTTCATACACATTGCAAGACAAACTGAGTTTCCCCGTCCACTACCCAGAGGCGACCTCCCAGGGAGTGAGCCATCGCCACAACATAGTGCCAGCCCTTTGATGTTACAAACTGGCCAGCTCGATGATAGTCGAATCCAAGTAGACAATAGGGGGCCAGACTTAACCCGATGGTCGCTGCAATCCCCTGTCCTACTGTTGAAAGATCAAAAGATTCATTCCATAGAAGGTGGATGACCAAGAAGGATCTAGTCCAGAAGTCCAGGTCATAATGTCCCCAGTTAGGATGAGAACTTAGAAATTAATGACTGGAGGAGCACACACGGGTGGGAAGATAAGAACCACTAAGGAACCTGAGGCCTACAGTCAAGAACGTCAGAGTCGAGGAGGGAACCACCGTAGTAACAGAAACCACGTCGTCCCCAGTCCGGGACCACACAAACCCCCCACATCGATGCTGACCTAACGAATGAGATCGGCAGATACTGAGATCCCCAGAGTCGTAACGGCCCTAATTTAAGTGACGTGTTGGCCCCCTGGATTACATTTCCCTCGCGTTCACTGTAGAAGGCATAGCTGCAATTTATGTCGTGTCCTGAATTGTGATAGTCGTGGGTTCGGGAATGCTTTGACACATGATTGTATTCTCAGGTGGTGAGTCCTTCGTTTCATGCTGGACACTTTCGGAGACCACCAGGTGAAGAGTGTAACCCCCCAAAGAGGAGCCAAATGTGTAACAGTGAGGCTATAGAAAGAAGGCATTCACTCATCCTTCTCCCAGAAGAGTGCATTTGGGCTTTTCACGTACCAAGACAGCCTGGTTTGGTGACATCACAGGACGAGGGGCGAAGAGAGAGGATTCACATAGGGACCGGACTGAAGAGACAGAAGTGAGAAGACTACAGAGGAGAGAGGCCTCTATCCGAGCAGAAAGAGCCCGGAGATTTCCCAGAGATTCTCCGCCATGAAAAGAAAGACTGGCCTAGTCCTGTGGGCCACCTGTCAGCTGCATAGCTCCTCAGCTTTCCCAACCAAGAGAGAAATTCTCACGCCTGCCACCAGTGCCGAGGGCACCAGCACCCGAATGTTAGACAGCACAGGATGAGTCCCCCATTGCAGTGCAGACAATGAAGAGTGGGGAAGTAGAACGCTGGTCAGCAACCTTTGCTGATTCCAGGGGAGTTTGTACAGCTTGTAGTGTGCGACTGTTCTGTGATTGCTAAGGCTGAGATCTCAAAGTGCACCACGTTTACCAAAAGAGCTCCAACGACCCGCAGGACAACTGGGCCCAACGGTTATTTTTTTAACTGATGACCGCTGCATTGCGGCACGCCACTTTTTGAATTGCACTCTCACTGTGAGAGTGACGATCGATCAGATAAGGCGAAGGGTCACTGACTGTATATTACTGTGGGATTACCTACTAGGCCACCACGTAAAAAAAAAAAGCAATGAACTGTAAACTCTACAGTAGGGGGAGTTTTGGACTTAGTAGTTTATAGAATGATTTGATATGTTATGTTTTCACTCTATTTTTCATGTTATGCAATTCTTCTCCAAGCCACATAATCAACCTAATAAATCCGATGAAATAAAATCTGCTAATATTTTTTTATCAATCCCCAACTCTGGATGTGTACTGATCTTAGACATGGTTTTTTTTCCCGAGTCGACCCCTGGCAGAAGAGAAACCACCTTTCCTGCCATAACTGAGAGCGATACAAAGATTCGGGAGGAGGCACTGTGTCATAGAGAGGTGAGAGCGACAACACACCCTGCCCAAGGAGGTTGCACAAAGGGTGTTTACACGTATTATCTATCCAAGTCCAGACTTCTCTCAACAATGGAATGTGTAGAAAGAGACCTGGGATCAGATTTTGGTTCAAGGACATGGTGAAACTGATCAAGAGCCCCAGAAGGATTCAGGCAGTATTGACAACGAAAAGTGGATTTCCAAATGCTAAACAAAATAAAGAAAATTACCATTTTGATTTTTAGGAGCAAAAAAGTAACAATGCAGTTACAGGAAAGAAACTTGCAGAACTAAGCAATGCTAATAACTTGCAAGACATAATTATGAAAAGATATGTAGATGACTGTGTATATAAAATTACAGTAGCATACATGAACAAAGCTGTAGTGGATGGTGGAATATGGAGCCTGAAAGGTCACAAGTTCAAAACATCGTTACCATTTTTGCTTGTCATGTATAATATATTTATAGGATATGACTATTAGAAACACCAAAAAATGTTAAATATGCAAAACCAATGCAGTTCATTGTGGAGTCTCTGAATTTTGTTTCTGCAGTAGAAGACCACACAATCAGATCTCAATATTTCCAGGCTAGAAAACAGCCCACTCTATAAACACTATTGTTTGAAACCAATCAGCATATAGAATGAACACAGGGAATAATGTACCCAAACTATCACTGCAAATTTAAAATTATCCCTGATTAAAGTTTTTAACTTTTATTTGATAACGTTAAAATAAACAATGTGCCCCCTAATACAATGAGGTTCTACCAACCACCTAGATATACAATACAATGAGTCCTGACCATCAGTTGGGTCATCGCCCTGATAAGGGCGGCTCCACAAAATATGACCAACTGGATCTCTTTAATGCTATAACTGTAGTGTGCATAAATAAAGTACTATAAATCTTATCAGCCTTATTATCATATGTATACCTGTGGCGGCTGGGTAGTGGATCCGCCGGACCACCGCAAGCGATGGTAGTTAAGCCACGACAGGGAACGGAATCTAAGTAGCCCCCGATTTTCACCAGAGCCCGCCGCAAAGCGGTATGGACTTGCTGCGGCGTGAGGCTACCAGGTCGTCCCCCCTGACGTGACGTGACTTGCTTGCAGTGGCGGCCGAGGTGCAGCGAGGTACAGAAGCGTAGTCCGGGAATCGTAGTCGTGAGGCAGGGAAGGTTCAGGGCAGGCGGCAATGGTTCGTGGTCGTGGACAGGCAGAAAGGTCAGGGCAGGCGGCAGAGGTTCGGAGTCGGGAAAACGTAGCAAGAGGTTGGTCCCACGGTTAGGGCGAGAATACACTTAGGGAACGCTTTAGCAAAAGGCACGAGGCAACATAGATCAGCGGGAAGTGACGTGGGTGCAAAACTTATAAAGGGACAGCGCCCGGCAATTACCCAATTACCGTCGCACTGTCCCTTTAAATGTACGTGAACGCGCACGCGCTAGGGGGTGCGCACGCGCATTCCGGTCGGCAGGGGACGAGGACCGGACGGGAGCGAGGCCAGGTCAGTGTATGGGGCGGGTGGCGCCACGACTGGCAGTCCCGGTCCGCGGGGCCCCCGTCCCCGCCGGGGGACCCGCCGCGGGGAACGCGGGTGCGACCGCGGTCCGAACCACGGACCGGGCGCAACCCCGTTACAGTACCCCCCTTGGGCTTTCCCACCTTTTTAGGCCGCAGAAATCTGAGGATGAGGTCCCCGATTCAGGATATTGTATTCCGGCTCCCAGGATCTCCCCTCAGGTCCGAAGCCCCTCCAATCTACGAGAAAGAAACTTTTCCCCCTCTGACCGTCTTCATAGCTAAATGTCCTTTACCTCGAAGATGTCAGTGGATTCGGCTATTTAGGGGAAGCCGTCACATTCTTCCGAGAGAACCGGTTCAGCACCAGAGGCTTAAGGGGGGGACACATGAAATGCGTTGTGGATCCGGGAGAGATGAGGCAAACAGGCTTGTATGTCACAGGTTCAACTCCCAAAGAACCCTTGACGGGTGAGGAAGCGAGGGCCCAATTTAAGACTAGGGACCTTCAGGCGCACATATCTTGAAGAGAGCCAAACTTGGTCCCAGGAAGAAACGTCGGGGCAGTCTTTCCTTTTTCCGCCTGAGACTTTCATACGGGCAGAGGCCCGAAGAAAGGAATGTCGCGCCCTCCGCCAGATGGCCTTGATATCCCAAACCCTGGTCGTTGACAGCAGGCACACAAAGTTAGGAGGCAGGGGAAGGGGGGGGGGTGCGGGGCGCGGCCCAAATAGACTAAAAAGAACGGGGAGACGCCGGCAGCATCCGAGTCCGATGGTTTAAATATGCAAATTCGGCCCACGGGAGCAGCTCGGTCCAGTTGTCCTGACGTCTGGACACAAAGTGCGCAGGTATTTCTCCCAGAATCTGGTTCACCCTCTCCCCCTCCCCATTGGACTGAGGGTGGATAGGCCGATGAGAAGTCCAACTGACTTGCAGATGGGAGCACAACGCACGCCAGAAACGGGAAACAAATTGAACACCGCGGTCGGAGACAATGTGTTGGAGGGCCAGTCCATGAACCCGGGAAGACTTTGCTGGAAGAAAAGATAGCCAATTGTGGGGCAGACGGCAGGCCAGGGAGAGGCAAAAAAGGGGACATCTTTGAGAAACCGGTCTGTCACCACCCAGATGAACCGAATTCCAGAGGAGATGGTAGATCCGTGACGAAGTCCATAGCTATGTGCGTCCGTGGGATTTCAGGCACAGGAAAGGGGAAATGCAAGAGGCCAGCGGGCCCTGTGGGTGGGACCTTGTTCCGGCACAGTGACACAGGCGAGGGTGTAGTCCTTGACATCCGTGCTAGAGTCGGCCACCAGTAGTGCCGCGAGATCAATGCATAAGACTTCCGAGCTCCGGATGACCAGCCTCCAAGGAGCTATGCCCCACTCCAGAAATCTTCCTCCTGAGTGCCGGCGGCACGTACGTCTTGCCCGTAGGGATGTTTTGGAGACCTGCGGGAGCCACGTGAACCAACCGTTCGGGGAGATGATGTTTGTGACACGGGTTCTTCACCGACCACGTCTGAGGCACGAGAGAGGGCATCCGCCTTGACGTTCTTCTCAGCAGGCCGGTGAAGATACAACAATTTTTTGTGGTCCGTAAAGATGTTGATTGGATGACGAGCCCCTCCAGCAGATGTCGCCACTCCTCTAGGGCCAACTTGATGGCCAAGATTTTCCCAGTCCCCAAGGGCATAGTTTCGCTCAGCGGCGAGAAGGTCTTGAGAAGAACCCACATGTGAGAACCTTGCCTTTGGAGCTTCTCTGCGTGAGGACCGCCCCTGCCCCCACGGAAGAGGCATCCACCTCCAAGGAGAACGGCCTCTCGGAATCAGGCCGGACCAAGACAGGAGCAGTGGAGAAGGCCGTCTTTAGATCCACAAACGCCTTCTCGGCCTCCGGAGGCCAGCCTCTCGGGTTCGCATTCTTCCTAGTAAGGGCCACGATAGGAGCCACCAAGGTGGAGAAGTGGGGAATAAATTGTCGGTAATAGTTCGCGAAGCCCCGGAAGCGCTGTATTGCCCGAAGACCGACAGGACGGGGCCCATGCAGTACCGCGGAGAGTTTTGCTGGGTCCCTCTTTAGGCCTTCGCGCGAGGGCTTTGTAGCCCAGGAAAGGTAGGATGGTCCGATGGAATAAGCATTTCTCCAGTTGGGGTACAATCGGTTTTCTGCGCAGACGTTGCAGAACCTGGCGTACTTGAGCTGGTGAGTCCGAAGATCAGAGGGAGAAAATCGGGATGTCATCTAGGTACACTATGACACAGGGTGTACAAGAGATCCCGGAAGACATCGTTGACGAGTTCTTGGAACGCCGCTGGAGCGTTACAGAGCCCAAAGGGCATCACGAGATACTCAAAATGTCCATCTCGGGGGTTATTAAACGCCGTCTTCACTCATCCCCCTCCCGAAAATTCGGATGAGGTTTTTAATAGGCTCCTCGCCAGATCCCAACTTGGAAAACACGTTAGCCTCCCTTGAGACCAGTCAAAAGCTTTAGTTTAGGGGAAGGGAGGGGTAGCGGTTTTTTACGGTGATCTTATTTAGACCCCTGTAGTTTTTTACACGGACGGAGGGAACATCCTTCTTCTGCACGAAGAAAAACCGGCTCCGGCTGAGGAGGAAGACTTACGAATGAATCCTTTCTGCAGATTCTCCCTAATGTAGGCTGACATGGCCTGAGTCTCTGGCCCGGACAGCGGGTAGACCCTCCCGGGGTGGACTGGTTTCCCGGCAGGAGGGCAATAGGACCAGTCGTAAGGCCGATGTTGGTGGCAGCGATTCAGGCTCTTTCTCGGAGAATACATCCCCAAAGTCATGGTACTCGGCCGGCAGGCCTGGCAACGGCTTGACAAGCGGAGGCGGAGAAGTGGTAGGCACCGGGCGTGGCACCTCCAAGCAACAGTTCTGGCATTCCGGTCCCCAACGCTGGACTTCGCGTCTTCCAATCGAGCGTTTGGGGCGTGACGTTGCAGCCAGGGAAGCCCCAAGAGGATCGCCGAGGAAGCAGGGACAGAAGTGGAACGTGATCTTCTCCTTATGCAGAGCCCCCCACACGGAGTGTCACCCGGGCCCGGGGATGTACTGGGTGGGGTCACGGAGGAGCTCCACACTGACCGAAGATATAGCAGCGGCTTCCCAGCCGGACAAAAAGGTATGCGGAACCGGGTTACCAATGAGGCAAGGATGAAGGGTTTCCCGGCAGACCCCGAATCCAGGAAGGCAGAACTCCGGAACGAGGGAACCCGCATCAGATGTCACCTCCATGGCATCATCAAACGTGGAGAGGGGGAAACTGCACCTAGGACCGCTCTCCTACGGCTCCTAGGTGTGAGCGTTTCCCGGACGCTGGGGACATAGCGGACAGCTTCTGCGGAAAAAGGTCCGGGCTAGCGCAGTAGAGACATAGCTTCTCGGTTCGGCGACGGGGTTCAGCTCCTGCTCCGATAAGTGGGCCCGGTCACTTGCATGGGTTCCACCTCAGGGGCTTGAGGAGACAGTAATGGAGGATGCTTTAAAAACGGGGCCAGATGAAAAACCCGACCGACGGGGCGTTGCAGTGTTTCCCTTTTCCCGACGCAGCTCTTCCTGCCTCTCTGCGAACCTTACATCAATAGGGTTGCTAGATGAATTAGTTCACTCAGGGAGGACGGGGGTCTCTTGCTGCCAAAGGTCTTTAACCCGGCCTGGACAAGGCCCTTTTTGAAAGTGGCACAGAGGGCGGCATCATTTCCACATGAGCTCGAAGCCAGAGTACGGAACTGTACCGCATAGTCACCCACCGAGGAGTCGCCTTGACGAAGGTTCAAGAGGGCGGTTCAGCAGAGCAAGCACGTGCCGGCTCCTCGAAGACGGTGCGGAATTCCCGAGGAAGGTCTGTAGATCCGCAGTCACAGGGTCGTTCCTGTCCCAGAGAGGAGTTGCCCAAACCAGGGCCTTCCCAGATAGTAGGCTCACCACGAAGGCCACTTAGACCTCTCCGAAGGAAACTGATCCGCCATCAATTCTATGTGCATAGAGCACTGGGTAATGAAACCCCGGCAGGCTTGGGATCCCGGAAAAGCTGATGGGTAAGGGGAGCTGAAGCTTGGGTCCCACGGTAGCCAATGGAACGGCTGACGTAGACGGAGTCACCGACGGGGCCGCAGGTGGAGACTGTTGCTGGGATGCAAGGAGCTGGCGCATCATGGCGGAGAGCTTGGCCCAACTGCTGGGGCCTTTTTGTGCGATTTGCTGCGACTGCTGGGCAACCAACGTCGTAAGATCTGCGATGCTTGGGGAGGGGCACCTTGGCGGGATCCAAGGCTGGATCTAACTGTGGGGGGCTGGGTAGTGGATCGCCGGACCACGCAAGCGATGGTAGTTTAAGCCACGCCCGGGGAAAGGAAATCTAAGTAGCCCCCGGTTTTCACCAGAGCCCGCCGCAAAGCGGGATGGACTTGCTGCGGCGTTTAGGCTACCAGGTCGTCCCCCTGACGTGACTTGCTTGCGGTGGCGGCCCGAGGTGCCGCGAGGTACAGAAGGTATTCGGGAACGGTAGTTGTTGGCAGGGAGAAGGTCAGGGCAGGCGGCAATGGTTCGTGGTCGGTGGACAGGCAGAAAGGTCAGGGCAGGCGGCAGAGGCTCGGAGACAGGAAACCGTAGCCAGCGGTCTGGTACACAGCAGGGCGAGAACACACTGAGGGAACGCTTTAGCGAAGGCACGCGGCAACATAGATCCAGCAGGGAAGTGACGTGGGTGCAAAAGTTATATAGGACAGCGCCCGGCAATTACCCAATTACCGGCGCACTGCCCCTTTTAAATTTACCGTGAAGTGCGCGCGCTTAGGGGTGCGGCTTTGCGCATTCCGGCCGGCAGGGGACGAGGAAACCGGAGGAAAGGGACCCGAGGCCAGGTGAGGTGTATGGGGCAGGTGGCGCCACGACCGCAGTGCGGTCCGCGGGGCCCCCCGTCCCCGCCGGGGACCCGCCGCGGGGAACGCGGGTGCGACCGCGGTCCGAACAACGGACCGCGGCGCAACCCGTTACATTACCATAAACATTAATTTTACTTTCAGCACTCCCGACGCGTTTCCCCCTACCAGAATGGGGTTCATCAGGGGATATCTCGTTGCTGTAAAGTTATCAATAAAGGAATGTGTAGATTATTGCATCCCATTAAGGCAATTTGATAAGTCAATACTTAGCTGAATCCTGTGCAGGTTCTATGATGATGCCAGATCACAGGAATGATCAGGTCCCGTGAGGATTCTACGATAGTTCCTATTCACTGGAATAGTCAGATATACTGGTATCCAAGATGTGCTGGATTTGGGTTAGGGGCAAAGCGGTGACCACAGGGGCAACATCTCTAACAATGTCAAGTATAAAGGAATTGCCTCAGCAACAGTCAGTGTTGATGAATGGTTGAACTCTTCTACTTCTTTGAAAGCAGGTGAAAATTTTGCTGAAATTTGTTTACCTGGAGCGGAATCTTTTCCCCTGGGCAGCGCTTTGCCTGCTCCATGTAATCAATTACACTCCTCATGTGATAAGACTGAAGATATGGGAGCAGTAGCACTGGCAAGACCCAATTCCTCTTGCTCTTTGCATCGAACTAACTGGAGCAACTTATTATATATTTTGGGAGACGGACCATTTTATGACGACTCCGACGCCTGCAAAATAGGCACCAACTCCATGACTTCGATTCCACAACCCTGAGCACCAGGGGACAAGTAGGCTAACCCATTCAAAACCAGTAAAAAAAACACATTACCCTAACCCCAATATAGGGTTATGAGTATGGTTATGGTCTTTTTTTATGACTAAGACCGATTTAGGTCAACCCAATGAAAGCACTCAGATTTATGTGGAATATAGCTTCATCCCCCATCCCCAAATGTCAAGTTCAGCTTTGCTACATCCATACACAAGCAATTACTTTGTCCTAGTTCATAGTAAAAACATTGGGCCACATGTATGAATCCCGACGGGTCGGGGCGCACCTTTCCGCTAGTTTTCCGGCGGAATCTGCGTCTGATTATGTCGGGGCCGGGGCGCGCTCATACATACAATGTAAAGTCCGCCGCGCCTCGCCTGTGTTTTAGGCGCAGTGCGGCGCTGCGCCTAGTATTCGGCGCCGGAGGGGAAAAGTCGGGGAAAAGTCGCCTGTGCCTCGCCAGTGTTTGTGGGGCACAGTACGGGGACATGGGCGCAGTGCGGGACTTAGGCGCCGTGCGGGACTGCGCCGAAAAACAGTTCCGATCCCGAGACAGGTGGAACAGCGAGAAATCATTCACCACTGTCGGTGCTTAGTATGAATCAAAATCGCCTTTATAAAGGCGTTCAACATTCTCAGGAAAGAGCTGAACTAAAAAAATAAAAAAAAAATTTAAAAACAAAATCATTTTCCAATTCCTAATTTCAAGAATTAGGATATTGGAAAATTGCGGGAAATACAGTAATTCAAAATCAGAAAGCTATTCTGATTGGTCGGCATAAAACCGGCCAATCGAATAGGAGCGACAGTAAACCATTAAAACCTATGGGGAAGTTTAGCCCAATCGAATCCACGGTGGGATAGTTCAAAATACAGTAAAATGCTGAAAAAAAGCTGATTGGTTAAGCCTAGGGGGACTTGGCTAGCTCAGCCAATCAGAATGGGGAAGCCGACAGAGACCCATTCTAGCCTATGGAAAATTTATTGACCAATCAGAATAGGAGCGACAAAGACCATTCTAGTCTATGGAGAAGTTTAGCCCAATCAGAACCCCATGGCAGGATAATTCAAAATACAGTAAAAAGACAGAAAAGAGCTGATTGGCTGAGCTAGCGGGTGCTTGGCTACCCCAGCAATCAGAGCGCGAGCTACTTCTCCCATTTATAGTCTATGGATAGATGGGGCGCTCTAAAATCTCGGCACTCAGCGCCGTGCGGCATGAAGCATTAATCAAAAAATCATTTTTATTAAGTGTCAAACATTATCAGATAAAGAGCAGAACCTTCCCCTTTACAATAAAGCAGTTAAAACCCGCAACAACGTGTTTGTCGCCGAACCGGCGCTACATAGGGAATTGCAATAGAGAGAATTGCGGGAAATACAGTAATTCAAAATTTTTTAAGCTATTCTCATTGGTCGGCATAAACCAGCCAATCAGATAGGAGCGACAATGTCCCATTCTAACCTATGAAGGAGTATTAACCAATCAGAATAGGAGCGACAAAGTCCCATTATTTTCCTATGGAGAAGTTTGGACCAATCAAAATCAAAGGCGGACGTTCAAAATACAGTAAAAAGACAGAAAAGAGCTGATTGGCTGAGCTAGCGGGGGCTTGGTTATCCCAGCCAATCAGAGCGTGAGCTACTTTCTCATAGAGTTCTATGGGGAAAAGAAATTCTGAGCGCGCTCTGTGATTGGCTAAGTTAAAAGAGGCGCCGTTATTTGGACCAATGGGAGAGCGAGCGACGCTCCTATGGGTTTTCTAATGCAATCTGAAAAAAAAACTGTACATGGCCCAAATCACATTATAACACTACAGAAGTGGTCCCGATGTGTATATAAAGGAATTTATTTAAAATGGGGGTAACGAAAAAAAAAAAAATTAAATCCATAAAATCATGTTTATTTCCCTTTATTTTCGTTTCCAAGGATCAATAGTATGGGGGGCAACGAAAAAAGAAATAAACATGATTTTATGGATTTAATTTTTTTTTTCCGTTACCCCCCATATTATCATTCGTTTTATAATACAATCGGGACCACTTCTGTAGTGTTATAATTTTATTTCGGCCATGTACAGTTTTATTTCAGATTGCATTAGAAAACCCATAAGAGCGTCGCTCGCTCTCAATTGGTCCCCAAAAAACGGCGCCTCTTTTAACTTAGCCAATCAAAGAGCGCGCTCAGAATTTCTTTTCCCCATGAAACTCTATGAGAAAGTAGCTCGCGCTCTGATTGGCTAAGCTGGACGAGCCCCGCCGCTTCAACCAATCAGCTCGTTTTTGCATTTTTACTGTATTTTGAACTGTTCCCCGCTTTTAATATGATTGGTCAATTTTTTCTCCATAGGATATAATGGGACATTGTCGCTCCTATTGTGATTGGTCAATTCTCCTCCATAGGTTATTAATGGACATTGTCGCTCCTATTCTGATTGGGGGTTTATGCCGACAATGAGAATAGGTTTCCCGAATTTGAATTACTGTATTCCCGGCAATTTTACAATATTTATAATCTTGATATTGCGCCGTTCTAAGTTTTGGAAAGTGATTTTTTTTTGATTATGTTTATTTTTACGTTCAGCTCTTTTCTGACAATTTTTTTCCGCCCTTTATAAAGGCGATTTTTAGGATTCATACTCCTGCTGCACGGAGCGGAGCGCCCAGATTTCTGTCGCGATCTTCTATCTGCTTCCTTCGCATGTTCCCGATCCTACTTCCACTTCGCCTCTGTCGGAGCATTTAGACCAAAAAAACCCAGGTCTTGCCTATCGGAGCTGCCGAGCGCTGCACTGCGCCTCGCTGTGCCGGACTTCCATCGTAATGCCTCGGAGTTTAGTCGAGCGCGCCCCGTCCCGCCCCGGAACGCCTTCAGGCCCCGCCACACCGTGCCCAAATGCCCGCCCCTTCATGCGGGGCGCAGCTGAAAGTGGCAAACACTGCGCCTAACACTGCATCCCTGCGTCCGACAGCGGGATTCAGGCTGGGAGGCGCAGTATACGCCAGAAAACAGGCGAAAAGCCCGTTCATACATGCGGCCCATTGTGAGAACAGTGGGCCTGATTTAAACAAAACTGTCTAACAGTAAGAATGTTCTTTTGCCATGGCAAAACCCAAACAGGGCTTAGCTTTCATTTTTGAAAACATGCTGTGGAAAAATGGAAAGCTAAGCCCTGATTGGTTGCTATGGGCAACTAAGACATTTTTACTGTTAGACAGTTTTGATAAATCAGGCCCTCTGTGTCCAATACATGTGGACACACAGGGCGACAGACATGAATGGAGTTGCGCCTTTTTTTGACATACTTTGAGCCAAACAAAATGTTGCAGTCCTGTTCTATAGATGTATGAACCACTGTAGGCCAAAACTTGGTGCAGTCTGTGCCAGACACAACACTTTTGAATGCACCAAAGATGCGGAGGCATGTTGCACCAGAGTTGTACAATGCACCAAACATATACCGATGTTTGGCACGAAACTGAGATGCTTTCATACACAGTCGGATTGTACACTATTAAAAACAGGGAGAAGAATTTTTAACAAAAACCTGCAAAAAACCAAACCGAAAGTGAAACCACTACTAACCCACCCACCCACATGTGGATAACCGCAAAGATTGTCAATCATTGTATGGAGGCTGTTCAAGATTTATTCTGCTTTTTACTCAGAAATCCTGCTCCAAATCATATAAACCCATTTATAACAGAGCTAATCCTATATGGCTCTCACTTCCAGCTCTCAGATAAACTAGCTGACAGGTTCCCTATAAAGATGTTGTCTCACTATATTGATTCATCTTATCTCAGTCCTGTTTTCTTGGTTTCATTTTGAATTCAGGGGAGTGTTTACTGGCTTCTACTAGGCTGCAGTAGAAGCCAGGTCTGTAGCTATAGCAACCAGTGCTGGCAGCCTATCATGAGACAGTAAACAGGTCTATAGCTATAGCGACCTGAGGAGCTGATGCAGCCTATACAATAGTTGATATCTAGGAATAGGTAGGACACTGTTAATGGACACATATCGCAAAATGACTAGTTTTTGCAAGCTCTTTAACATGAAAAAATAATCCTTAGAGTGAGACAACCCCTTTAAGTTTTCATATGCCACTCAGGTCATTTGGGATCGGTCTGCATACCTCAGAGATATTAAAATCTTTAAGCTATAAGACAAAAGATCCAGGTGCTTAGAACAGGTCACTTTTTAATAGCAATGCATGAAGTTCCAGTGAGACCATAAATGCTAACTTTATCTACATGTACCCTTTGATATACTGGTTAGTTCTGCTGCCATGCCTGCTTTATTATATACTTGTTTATCTCATGGAATAACAATGGTCGAGTTCCTTTATTTTAATAAATATACACCATATACCATTGTGCCTTTCTGTTATTCATCCTGGAAACATTTGAATAAAATTGACAATTTGGTGTTACCATTCCTGTTGTCAATAGGGCATGTCCCTACAGTCTGGAATGGTAAACAATGATTGGATGGTAATAGTGTGACGGGACACATACCATTCACAAATGTAATAACTAATATATGTCTCCAGCTCACCTGGGGGTAATAGAGAGAACTTTGCTTGACATGCACCATGGATATTCAAGTTTTCTATAAAATGTAAATCTTTAATACATCTTCCAGTAAAATCCAAAAAGATACCAAATGATCATATGCCTACGCATTTCAGGCTATAAAGACCTTAATCATAACACAATATGCTTCACATGAATACAAGCTTAAAACTACTGTAATGCTTTACTTGCGCCTGGACGCCATCTTGGCTCGTCCTGGGGGTCCCTTAGCTCACGGATCGCCGTTTTGGTTAAACGGATGGCGCTCTGACTGCAGGATTCCAGTTTAACTTTGGCCTCAGCCAGCTTTATTGAGGCATAAGAACATACAATAATCCAAAACATAAATTAAATCCTCAGGCTGTCAGGCCACTGACTACACGCTGTGCCAGACCCTGACTACCAGTAGTCTGGACCTAGCATCCAGACTCCCACAAAACACTTTTACCAGTCTCCACTGGTTCCTGGCTCCTCTCCAGCCTCTGGGGCAAGAGCTTCCCTCCAGCTCTGCTGCTCCAACTTCCAGGTAGCAGGCCACGCCCCCTGATCAACTGGAATATGAGGCCTTTAATAGATCTCCAGAGACCTACCCAATACCTGGGCTGGACCATAGGGACCTGGAACGTGGGAACAACCACCCACCCATCTGCAGTTGTTCCCGGAAGGCCAGCCCTTAATGGCTGGACATTAGCCATGCTATGTACAAGGGTCAGCACCCTTGCTGACTGACAATACCTGGCTTCCCCCACCAAGACCAGGCTCTCGGTGGCACGTACGCCACCTAGTGGCAGAACCCTGCGACTGCCTATGGTCTCTCTGCCACACTACATATGAACCAATCACAATAAAATAGAAAAAACATGTGATTATCTTTACATAGCATATGGAATAATAGCTAAAACAATATTTATCAAATACATAATAACATTTCTGTAGTCAGTGTCGGACTGGGGTGTCCATTGGTAGAGTTGACTCTAGGGGCCCACAAGCTGAGCTCCTTCCAGGCCCACCAGTGTAGTTTATTTTTAAGGGCCCACCCTACAGCTACTGTAAATGACTCTACATAACCTCTATTCTCTGCCTCATGCTTTTTGCCTCTCTTTCTCTGTCTCTTTGTAGGATGTATATGCAGTTAAAAAACATCTCCATGTCTGTAATGCTCAGGGGCCCACTGGGGTTTCCCCTATTGCCTTGTGGGCCAGTTCAAGCCTATCTGTAGTATAAAATTAAATCCGTTCTTTTATTTAGCCCATTAGGTATACACGTTTTTAAAAGAAATATCCAGTATGCTTCCCAATTCCTCAGTCTGCGCTCTGGTTCTTTCACCCTTTCAATACCTTGGGCAACATGTATAATTTAGGCACATAGAGGCCAGTTCTAAATAGCTTTAAAGCAGTGTAGAATGCGCCAGAATGCATGACCCTGTTCTACTGCAGGTCATAGATTTGGTGCATTCTAGTTACACTACAACTCAGGTAAATCACTTTCAACTTGGTCTGGCAGTTCTAACTGTTAAGCGCCTAGTTTTGCCGTCCTCCAGTCATAAATGTGTAGAATCCTACGGTTGGGGTGCGACACACATCCAGAACGCCCCCACATCTTAGGCACATTACAAACTGCTGCGGGGGCCGCAAAATGCGCCTATTTTTAGCGCGCCTGCTCATACATCTAGAGAACAGGGCTGAAGTTTTTGGGCTGAAAGGACACCAGAATAATGATGCAGCCCTGTACATACATGTTGCCCCTTGTGTCTAGAGTCTAGAGGGAAGACATACTATGATTATGCTTCTCAATGCAGTGTAAGAAAACTGCTGATAAATACCTGCGTATTTGTGCTTTTAGGTTACAAGCAGCGCTCGCTACGTATTTGACAGATATAATGTTAGTGCCGAATAATCCATTTTTTATATGTTTTGAGGAGCAATATCAGAAGAACCGTACAAGCTAAATTTCTATGAACGGTTAGTCTAGAATTGTCATATAATAGAGAATACAAGTATTTACTAAAATAGATATGTCCAGAGAGCTTTTGTGTTCTTATTGAAGTTCCTTGTACCAAAAGGTCCTCATAACAAAAGAAAACAACAGATAAATGTAAGAAACTTGCAATATCTAAATTACAGTTAATAGTAAAATAAAGTACATGGATGCTAACGTGTAAATAGGAACTACTACATAGTAATTGCATCAATGCAACATATTAGTCCTAAAAGTGATAAGTTTCAGGAGCCGAGTAGGACAAAAATATTGGTCGCAAGTAGAGACCAGATCATCCTTTCAAAAAAAATAGACAAGTGAGACATATGAGGGCAGGAAACAGCCTATGTCATGAATTACATTGAGACAGTCTCGTCTTCCTTCACTGGTTTGTAACATAACGGATTGTAAACCATTTGGAACTGTTTCAAGTTACATAAAATGAAGAGGCTCTATATATATTGCCAGGATGTCTCAATTAACTTCCATCACCCTGATGTTTAGCTGATTGAATCTATGGCATGACAGGCATACACATATATGTATAATTAATATATAATGCCTCAGATCTAAGGCTTGGTATACATCTGCTTCTGAGGTTCCATTCGAAACCTCCGGTGCAGAGGTGAAAACGGAAGCCATGGGATCAGTTTCACAACAAACACCAATGGCGCCCCACCTACCCTATGAATTCCAATGGGTCCATCTGGTTTTCTCCATGGTGACTGATGTCGAGATGAAAAAAATAGTGCAGCTTGCTTCACTATTTTTTTTTCATCATTCCCAAAAGGAACATGCAACAGAGGTTCTGAACAGAACCTCCCACATATATGTGAACTAGGCCTAACAGTTAATGCTTGGACTGGCCCAGCAGGGAAAATCAATGGTGGGCCCCTGGG